>JAHWFO010015637.1:1449871-1482594 GCA_023313115.1 Rhysida immarginata | reverse complement strand
TCTGTTCATATCTCAGTTATCGTTCATATTTGAACCCATGTTCATAGGACGTTTTGTGTTTATCTTAACCTCTATAATACCCCCCTTTAAGTATTTTACATTCGATGTAAATCACCCTGTATAATACCCCCTTAAATTATTTTACACACGATTTGAATCACCCTGTATCTTATTTTATTTTCTCTATTATTGTCTATGGAACTTATAAAAAGCTATAAGGGTGGTGGAAAAACCTGCTACGGAAACATGTATACATGGAAACATGTATACAAAACAAAGCACTTGCAAAATCAAGCTGTGGTGGAACTGTGTTAAACGATTAAGTGTTCTGAGAAGCTGGAAAGGACTGTGGATTAAGTGTTAGATGAATAATATCGCTTGGAACTACGAGTATATCAGTGTGCAGACCGTAATGACTGACTTCGAAGACGGGATACTGAGAGCTGTTCTTCCAGTGTTGCCCGATGCTTTCGGCGGCAATGCCCTCTGGAAGAGGCAGAAAATCCCTCTTTTTCTCCTCTCCTACGCTTATTGTGCCACAAAGGGAGCAAAGTTATAAGGAACATATTTTTTTTAATGTTTGTGCGAAGAACATCATTTTGTTTCTTTTTAGTTTCCTTAATCTTCATCAGCTATTATTAATTAATTTGATTTATTATGCAATTATTTATTTTTGAGAAATGAAATTTAAATCATTCAAACAATCATCCACAATTAATTCTAGCATTTAATACATGGCTGAATTATGTAGCTTCAAGTGTTTGTGGACTGATCATGCACGTACTTTGAAATACTTAAAAGGAAACGCAAACTGTTGTTATGATTAGTATGCGTCAACAGGATCGGCTACTGGATTACGAAATCTAGTCGGAATTAGCCTTCGAGCAGTGGCGGCTCGTAGCTAAAATTTCTGGGGGTGCTGCGTCAGAAAATTGTAATTTTTTCACGAACTAGGGAATAGCTAGTGACATTAAGCTTAAGGATCATGTAATATGGAGGTATAAGAATAACATTAAAGGAAAAAAAAGACCATTATATTGAATTTTATCGATATCGAAAGTGAAACTGGGGGTGCTGCAGTGCCTATGGACGAGCCGCCACTGCCTTCGAGCATGAAAATAGAAAGAATTAGTCAACTCAGGCTATTGTGTACTTCTTGCGCCACGCCCACGTTTTCTCGTTTGTACAAGGGACACACGTACGAGCACTTTTTTTGTGCGCAAGCATACTTTGGAAGCGATAGCGTTGCATTGGTGAAGTTGAGTAATGGAAGAAAGAAGTTGAGAGCGCAATAATGATACACATATCACATATGCACAGCTTTAACCACAGTGTAAGATTAGGAGGTGAGGAAACGGCGTCCGAAAGCATATTACCTAAACCACAGCCTACTATATTGGTGGACTCGAGAACTAGAAAGCCTACGCCCTAGCCCTCTCGACCGCCTGACCGGCCCACCCAAACTGACTGAAGATCAGAAAAAGTTGCGTGTTGAAAAAGCGAGAGAACTGCTCCAATTTTTCTCTTCAAATGGTTCCAAGAGGCTTACAGACATTGTCACAGAGAATGAGAGCTGGTTTTACTATTATACAACCCCTAGCAAAACAGCAAAATGTGTTTGGGTAGGTGAAGACGATCCCAAAGGGGTTTGTTAAGTGTTTTCTTTAATTTTTCTGGGCCATTGCTTGTGAATAGTATGCCAGAGGCTTACAATTACAAAACAGTACTACAAAAACATTGTCTTGATTCAGCTAATTAATAAAATCAACAGCAGCGCCCAACAATTCAAATCAGCAGAATCTTGCTTTTGCATGACAAGGCGAGTGCCCAAAAGACGAAGGCTGTTGCTGACCGGTCCAGGACGATTGGTCTAATGAAGATTGGTCTAACGCCGATTGGTCCAAATTCTAATTGGTCCAAATCCCGATTGGTCTAAATCTCGATTGGTCCAAATCCCGATTGGTCCAAATTCAAATTGGTGTAATTCTCAATGATGAAGGGGAATAAAATGACTGAAAAACTTCCACTGAAAACGAATTTAAAATAAAAAAGAGAAAACTTATATTTTATGACTTCTGGTTATTTTTTACATAAAAAAGAGAAAAATTAAAAAATGAGAATTTTTATACTTGTTGAAAGTTTCGTTAAGATGTTTCTTTTTTGGCCTACCACTCACTAACTCAAATTTTTTTTCCTGAAATCGACTTTAAAACTTAGAATTCGAAAAGATATGTTGAAATTTTGAAAGAAAAAATTCCGTATGTACGCATGTATGTATGTACGTATGTATGTATGTATGTATGTATGTATGTATGTATGTATGTATGTATGTATGTATATATGTGACCTATTTTGTGCAGCTAACTCCTCTGAAACTGCAAACAGCAGAAATGACTAAAAATTACACATACTTAGAGGTCACCTAAATCCTGCCTTAGCATATATTTTATATCAATTGGGTAAACCTTTTTAGAGATATTAATTTTAAATTAAAAAATGGCTGTAGCGTACAAACCAGCAAACTAAACTCAATAAACTTGACATGTACGGACTGCTCTCATTAAGGCGAATTTTTTTGTAATGACTTGTTTGGCTGTGATGAGCCGTTTTGGAGTTATAAACTACCCCCTTCCCCAGCCACCTGCCGACAATTTTGTTTTAATAAAAAAATTAATTCATATTTAGAGGGATCCTTAAACTATGCATTGACGTTTTTTTTTCAAATGAAGAAGTGATAGAAGCATTCATTTCATCGAGCCAAACACAATAAAAACGACTTAAACGGCTCCTCTCATTGAGACGAACTTTTTTTTTGAGAAAAAACTGTTTGGCTGCGGAGAGCCATTTTGGAGATTTTAAGGTTTTAAGGACCCCCAACCCCCTCCCACCAATAATAAAAAAAAAAAATTGTTTTTGAGTCCGTTTCATGACCTGTGGTTGGCGAGTGTCTATCAAAACCCCCAGGCATAAAACCCACGATAATAAACCCCCAGGCACAAAATCCCCAGCCTGAAAGTGCAAGGGAGGGATAAACCCCCAGAGTAAAAGCACTGATGAAAAAATTTTATTTCCAAGGTACAAAACATTTTTTTATAATTTGTAGATCATTTTCATTGAGTTTTTTCCTCTTAAAGTTTGCTCAATAGTAATTTTGTAACAATGTAAAACAATAATAATAACAAGAAGTTAATCCTCCCGAGGAAGGTATAGGAAAGTAGCGGAAGCCCTGAGATCATCTATGCTGTATAAGAAATATTAAAGATTTTTATTTCATTCCGGTCTTTGTATTCTAATGTTCTATTTTCATTTATATATACTGGGATTTTTTTTCAGTTTTATTGTGGGTTGAGAAATTTAATGAACAATGTAGATACATATATCAATAATACAGCATGCTTATTTTGCCCTTTGTCACACTCATTTGAAATACGGTAATATTGTATGGGGCCATTCAGCAATTCGCCATAGACTTTTTGGTCTTCAAAGGAGAGCAGTTAGAATTATTTCTGGTCTGAAGTATAGGGATGATTGTAGACAGAAATTTATTGATTTTGGTATTTTGACTGTGCCTTGTATATATATAATGCATGTTTATTATATATCAAAAAATATCCTCGTAAGTTTGAACTTAGTTGTGAAAAACATAAATATGATACTCGTAGTAAAAATAGGTTGAGTAGTAAAATATTTGTCAACATTTTATAAGGTTGAGTAGATCGCAAGTGGGTACAAATTATTATTGTAATAAATTTTATAATAAGTTACCACTTGAATTAAGGGTACTTGATTACATCCAATTTAAAAAGAGGGTTAAAATGTTATTAATCAATCATGGTTTTTACGATTTTGACGAATTTTTTAATTTTAGTATGTTTTAATCTTAATGATTTTTTTTATTGACCTTGATTTAATGTCTTCTTGTTGGACTTGTATTAGTTCTCTTCTTTTTTTCTTTTTGTGCTTTCGTAGAGGTCGATCTACTTACGATCACTTAGTCAAACTTGAAAATGAGATAAGGATGGCTCAATTATATAAGCAACATTTAGTGTCTGTCTTCTTTGACATTGAAAAGGCATATGATACTGCATGGCGATACGGTATTCTTAGGCAACTATATGCTTTTGGACTCCGAGGTAAATTGCCGCTATTTATTAGAAGTTTCCTTAGCAATCGTTTATTCAGAGTTCGGGTTGGGTCATCCGTTTCACGATCCTACACACAAGAAAATGGCGTACCACAGGGTAGCATACTTAGTCCACTTTTGTTTCTTATTGCAATAAATGATGTTTCTGCACGAATTCCACCCTCAGTGGCACATTCCATCTTTGTCGATGATCTGGACATTTATTGTAGAGGTTATGCCATCAACTCAGTGGAACGAATAATTAGCAATTAATAATATTAAGCAGTGGTGTGAAAAGACGGGCTTTCGCCTTTCACCAGTGAAAAGTGTGGTAATCCACTTTTGTCGAATACGGGGATTACATCCTGACCCGTGTTTAATGCTTGATAATGTTACGCTTCCGGTTATGAAAAGTAATAAGTTTTTAGGCTTAATATTTGACAAGAAATTAAATTGGAATTGCCATATTAAATTATTGAAGAAGAAGTGTAACCAGGCTATGAATGTATTAAGAACTCTATCCCGTACTCGTTGGGGAGCCGATAGAGATACTCTTATGCTATTGTACTGCTCGTTAATAAGATCCAAAATGGATTACGGATATTTTGTATTCTCTACAGCGTCTAAAAGCACTCTGAAATCTCTTGATATTATACACCATATGGGCATAGAATAGCTTCAGGTGCGTTTCGAACTAGCCCAATAGAAAGTTTATATGTGGAAACTAACGAACCCCCCTTAACTATAAGACGCTCGAAACTTTTTCTACGATGTGCTACTCGTATATACAGCCAATTTGGCCATCCTGTACACAATATCCTGTTTGAACATGAAGCATTAATCTCTTTATAAATAAACCACGATTAGCATCCAGCATAGGTTTCCGCTTAAAAGTTTTATTACTAAACTTAATGTCACTCTCCCAGATAAGAACACGAAGAAAATAAGTAATATACCTCCATGGCAAATATCTCCTCCAGAGTATCATGAAATCTTCCCTGGAAAGAAATCACAACTTCTTCGGGAGAATGTAAGAGCAACCTTCTATAACGTCCTTGATAGTTTCTTAGATACTACCCATATTTACACAGATGGATCTAAAACTGAAGAAGGAGCGGGATGTGCTTTTCGATGTGAAGATGAACCACTTTTCGGTATTTACAGCTGAATTGATTGCTATAAATAAAGCATTAGAATACGCAGTATCTAAGAAATTCAAACACATAATCGTATTTATGGATTCTAAGAGTTCTATACAAGCCATAAGTCAATTTGTCCTATACTCCAAGAAATACAGGAGATCTTATATCAAATACAGTCACACGGGCCAGTGATATCTTTTGGTTGGGTATAAAGCCATATGGGAATTTCGGGAAATGAGATAGTAGTTAGCGCAGCCAGAGATGCAATACATTTAAATAATATATCTGAGATTCAATCGTTACCAGAACATGTTTATCCTCTTATATGGAGGAAATTATTAAGTATCTGGCAAGAGAGACGAAATGACCTTCCATACAACAAACTTCGGGAGGTCAAGCCTAAAATTGGGTTCTGGATGACATCATCATGCGCTAATAGGCGTGAGGAAGTGGTAGTGTGTCGTCTTAGGATTGGACATTGTAGGTTAACTCACAAATATTAAATCGTGAGAGGGTGCCACAATGTTCTTGTGGGGAAATCCTGACAGTAAAGCACATATTGACTGTAATATATACACTTCACTGAGGAATTGCCTGCAACTTCCGGCCAGGATAACGGATGTTCTGGGGGATATGTATATTATAAAAAGAGTCTTAAGATTTCTGAAAATAATTCACTTATACAAATTTATATAGTAGGCAGATAATCTTGAGCTAGAAGATTTTAACTTGTAAATATTTAAAATAAAAATTTTAACTTTTTATTTTTTATCAATTTTATTAGCACAGTTCATCTTTTTAACTATATTGTAAATATTGGATTATTGTTTTTATTTGGATGGTAGTATTTTAGTTGTTTATTTAATTCGTATATTGTTGGTGTGTGTTATTGATGGAAAATGATTTTGAATGAGCATATTTTAAGTTTTAGTTTTCATTTAACCTGGTGTTGGGCGCAAATGACCGTGTAGTCGACGCGCCCGTAAAACCAACCAACCAACCAGAATTCATTTTGTGTGGACTGATCCCTAGTCACATGGGAATCCAGCAAAATAAACGGGCCGATAAGGCGGCAAAAGACACGATTGCACATTTACCGATCTCTGAGCTACTCTCAATACCCGAAGATTTGTTCCCGGTTATCTCCAAGAAACTCGTATCTTCTTGGCAGGAGTCTTGGCCTCTTAACCCAGCGAATAAATTATTTGAAATAAAGTGTACCGTCACCCCGTGGGTCTTACCCAGGCCCGTAGCCAGGGGTTGAATCCTGGGGGGGAAATGTCTGTTTTTAAATTTATTAGTGATTTTAAAATTCTCAGTCATATTTTCTGTAATTCAAGTTTTTGCGAATTTTTTTCATCTGATTTTTTAAACTTTTGGCCCATAAACTGTGAGATTTTAAACTTTTTGTCGGGCGCAAAATGGGCATAGCAGCCGACGCCCTAAAATTTCAATCAACCAACCAACCAACCAACCATCAAACATTATTGACCCTTGAGGAATAGCATTTGTGATCTCACAAACTGAACTTTCAGAATGATTTACCTTTACTTTTTGTATTCTATTCGTATACATTCCTTTCAACAAATTTAAACATTTTCCTCTTATACCACATTGTTCTAATTTTAATAATAGTAATTTAGTAGGGAGATAATCAGGAAATTGAATGGGAGAGGGTATGGACCGCGAGTATAATTGTCCTCGACATGACAAGCACTGTGGATTTGAAAAAGGTTTTATTTCTAATGATATGCGCCCAAAATTTCTTTAAAAAAAACTAAAATACCACTGCATTGGCTGTCACATTAAAGTTTAGCTGTAGCCTTCGATATACGATGTTTACAAGTTCAATATTCATACATGATCTTGATGAGTGATGTCAAGGGCAAAATTTAACTTTATACTAAAGCGAAGCATCTTAAACTTACGAATTCAGTATTCTATTTTATCATCAAATCTCTTCTTACTTCGTAAGCTGCCCACCAGTAATGGACTGCAAAAAATCTAGTTCGGAAAACTACTAAAACCGGGCTATAATTTCCTGTAGTCATACTCCTTTTCAACCCTGTAACTTCTTATACTATTAAAGTTTCCTTCATATTTAGTAAGAATGGTGGGAAGTAATTAAAATAAATTTGAAGTATATTGCAGTTGATAATAAGGTTCACCAAATGGTATACATAAATAATGGTTGATGTAAGAGATGTTGTAGTTATTAGAAGTGAACTGAAGATATTGCTAAAACTCAGATCTTGAAGAAATGAACATAGTACATCTACTTGCATATGAAGAATGCTTAATAAACAAATTAAAATGCGAATTGGAATCCAGCCAAATTGCATCAGGCATTATTCGATTTGACATTTACTACAAAGTTTTAAATTTAACCATTTCATTGCTTTATTACACTTTTAAGGTGGCAGTCTTTGTTCAGAGAGAAATTCTCAATTAGTATATGGCTTCAAAAATTGCCAACATTACTTCAAATGACAACATTAGAAACTATTCTTAAATTCCAGTCTCCAAATTTAAAGGGAATGCTCTTGTTTTATGCAGCCTTCATTATTTTAGAAATTTTAATTTTCTTAGGGAAAATTTAATTTGAAATTAAAAAAAATCATCTTTATATTATTAAGTTGACTTACCTGGGCTTTATGCAAAAAATAAATTCCTATTTCCAATAATTATTTATTACAATATTATCAGCTCTAGAGACAACATTACATTTTCTATGTTCTTATGTACAAATTTTTATAAAAGCCATTTCTTTACAATAATTAAGAAATTCGATTTAATTACAATTTATAATAAATATGAAATTCTAACAATTTAATGGTTTACCTAAATTACCCTTAATAATAAACAGATGGTGATGAAAGAAGGTGTTAATGTTAGTGTAGTGAGATTTAGATTGGATCATGCAAATACAGGAGAGGAATGAAGTTAGTATTTTCATCACCATCAATCACCCTACCCATGAAATATTATATTAAAACACTACAAAATATAAATAAATAATGAAGGAATCACCAATCACCAAAGAAGTAGTAAAAATGAAAGAGGGCCTACAAAATTAACAAAGCCAGAAACCAAGATACCAACTCGACAAAAAAAGGAAGCCAGAATACCAAAAACCTGATAAGAACCTGAACAAAAGGAAGCTAACACAACAAGAAACCAACTATAAAAAATGTGAAAAAGAAAAGATGAAGAGAAGGCAATTCCTTCATTTCACATTTATTAAATTTATAAAATCTAAAAAATTTTAATAACTAAAAATAAAATCTTGGCTTGATGCTGATGATCTTCACTTGTCATGGAGACCAGAGTTGATAGCAGATTAGCTAAGGTGTTTCTAAATCCCTGCGAAAAATAATTAATATTAATGATATTATTAATATTGATGATTGATGATAATATTCACATCATAAAATATTTGTTTCAAGAAACGCTTACATAACACATCTCCTCCAGCATAATCCTGCCATCATCCATCTGCTGGAAACCATGAGCTATCTTTGATATAGAAGCTGGCTCCTAAAAATAATACATTATTAAAATTATAATATGGCAAAACAAAATATTTAGATATTAATAGATTAAATGGTAAATTGCCTTGGTGATGGGAAAATTATTTCAATAGGACACCAATGTCAATGATGAAAGGAACGGCAACTGGAAGCAGCAATCTGTTATGTAAAAAGAAAAACAGAAATCATATTCAAATTATAAACTCTACTTTCAACATATCAGGAATCTAGCTATATTGGTCAGCAATACTAAAATAATTTTTGACATTTCTGTGAACTCTAAATAGTATAAACAATGGTATTCCAAATTGTGCCATGGTAGCACTGACCAAAACTCTTGTTGAAATGCAAAATATGTCACATTTCCTGAAAAATTCACCAGCACTCATCATCAATTTCTAGCTAGATCCCTGAACATACATAAATATCTATTAAATAATATCAAAAATATTTCCAAGGAAAAAAAGAAGATTGCTAAATTGACAAAATTAAAGGAAAAATTTCATAAAAGATATGGGACTCAATGCAAATAGATTTTGAAGATTTATTTTATGAGAAACGGGGGAAGCTCCATTTTTAAACTGTTTTAAACCAGCGGTTTTCAAATTTTTTACAACTTTTAACTATCGCGTACCAATGCAACAAAATTTTTACCAATCACATCCTACTCAAACAAAATAACTAACAAAACATCGATACTGATGCTATTTATCCAAGTATCATCAGTTAACCATTTGCATACCACTGGTTGAGAACCGCTGCATTAAACCATAACACTTACTTGAATATCATAATAAAATATGTATTAAATTAGGTCTAAAATACTCATCATTCACAATGTTGATCACACTTTTTATTGGAAGCTGATTGTTCTAAACCTGAAATTAAACTTAAATTAGTAAAACATTAAAATTAATTAAAAATTACAATTAATTTTACTTTACTACAAAATCCAGAAAATATTCTTCTATTTGCATTATTTTCTTAATCTTGTCTTCAAGGCTACTTCTTGAGAATCTGAAATGATACTGAACACTAAAAAACCATTAGTCATTGTGAACTGTCAATAAATTTTTTATAGATTTTTTTTAAAGCATTAAAGTATCTTCACTCTTCTTCAATCATTATATAATCTGAAATGAAAACAAAAAATAAATAAATAAAGGGTTTTAATAAACATACCCTCAAATATTAAATCCTTAAGTTCTACATTAACTACTAAGATACATTATGCACTATTAACATTATAAAATCAAAACAGAGCAGCAGAAACATTCTTTGGATTTATATCATCTTTTTTACTATATTTTTTAGAAGTCATTGTTTTAGCTGAAACGAAACAAAAATAACGATGGTTAGTGAGATAAAAATTCATGAATCCGTGCTTAATGTCTAAATACTAACTTAGGGTAACTATTTAGAATACTAACAAAATTGTCCCCCCATCCCAATTCACAAATATTATTGACACACTACGTACGGTGATTATAAACTCTGGAGATATAAACTTAAAACAAGACACAAAATTATTATATATTTTAATCACAAGTTTAGGTTATCAATACAATGTAACCCCCCCATTCGCTTCTTCTTAAAGCTGAAAATAAAGTTTTAATTAGTTCTTAATATATGTCAATACGTTCTCTTATAGCTATTAGTCACAGGTTTACACTCTCTACAGTTTGATTTGATATCGGTGTAGTTTTTATAGTTAATCCAGTCCCCCCATCCCCCACGTCTTCATAGAAAATAAATAACAAAAGCTGAAAAGAAAATCACAATCTGAAAACATGAAATACAAAATAATTTATTTAATAACAATTGAACAGAATACAAACTTAAGGCTAATGGGGTACACAACCGAATCTCACTCCTCGAAACTACCAAGGAGGGATTCTGAGATTCAGTGGTCTACTTAAAAGACAAAATTTCTATATCTACCCAGTGTGTAGTATTCATGTGAGATCAACCCTGACCCTTGCCTTCCAACCATGGCCACAAAACAAGATAAAACAGTGCAAAATAAAATAGTTAAAACTAAATTAGTACTAGAAACTTAAAACTAACTTATCACTATTTAAATATTTAAAACCACTTACCTTACAACTAAGCTTACATACTAATTTAGGGAGAGAAAGGATAAGAATTTAATTGGGGAAGGAACGCGCCTAATCATTCGCGATCGTAGATTCCGCGCCTAACCATTCGCGATTGTAGATTCCGCGCCTAACATATTTAAAATAAAAATAAAAAAACACAACACGATTGAAGATACACACACAAATTCTGGAAACAACACAACCTGAAAAATTACGGCTGAAAAAAGTAAAAGGAAATGCAATTAGCTGGCCATGGCGGATTGGTAGCATAAAAAAGGCAAACAGCATATCTAGGCTATGTAGGTGACATGTAAAAGGCAGATGGCCATAGTTCTCCTACATGCACATAGACAACACCCAAATCTGTTTGATCTAGTAACATACATTTCATTGAATTGAGAGTATGACATACATAGGGTATTGTCCATCATCCCACCCCATTGTTGATAGACTTTCAAGCTGCACAAGAACCATAGATTCTAGGTTCACTATAAAAGCAAGGATAAACCTCAAAATAGCAAAACAGATTTTGCTTTATATTAAAATCATCTCATGGGTGAGAGATGATCATAAAAGTGTAAGGGCAAGCTTGATGATCCGGAATCAAACATTAAGCTCTGCTGCATTCCAAGGGTCAACCACCTAAAATGGAAATAAAGGTGGCTTGTGTGGATTTACCTAATGTATGACTAGTGTGACTTCTAGGGTAGTGAGAATGTGTAATGCAATTGAATGAAATTGTGAAAATTTAAAAAGGAAGGGAAAAAATAGAAAAACCTGGCTTAACTGATTTCTTCTTGTGCTGCTGTCCTCTTCTGTACTAATGGTGCTGTTGCTCCCACGCTGGCAGCTGTCTAAGAGAATACACTAGAGCCACTGAAACAGTAAAATCTCATGACATCCTCAATACCATTACACTAAATCCTCTCCATAACACTATAGCCTACTATCTCCAACCCTTACCAGTTTTTATGTTATTTTAGTCCTAAGCTGATTTTTTAAGTTTTAAGCTATTATTTCCTAACAGCTAAATGAAATGAGATTTTACTGTACAACTTATACACAAAGCATTAAATAATAAATTACACTTAGTTTTTTTTTTAATATTAACTATATTTTTTAATATTAACTATATTAACATTTATAAATATATATACATAATGCCAAAGGCAGATAAATGATCTTCATCCCCATAGTGGAGATAAAAAAATATTTAAACACATTCTAGTGGCTCCAGTGTGCAAGTAAACCAAATAAAGCAATTCAGTGGGAAGAGACAATGCAATTTAAGAGATCTGAGACAAGAGAATGACACAAACGTATATAAATGCTCTGTATCAGTTAAATCATTTCATTATATTACTCGGAAAACCACGTGAGTACATATAGGGCAAAATGCCCATGGTTATCTATAACCCAATGTATTATCATTAGAGCATTATTAGTGATATCAATCCTTTAACTGGATTGAGCATTTAATTTAGTAACTTGTATTTCCAGATAAAATATATTTTGCCAATTGTTGCAAATGATAGGCTTTTTAGAAACAGAAAATACTTTTAATAAAAAATATTCCTTAAACTATATATATAACTAACTTACAAATATAAACTCACACATACAGCACATACACACTTCAAGTAAATACAGAAACAAAAAGCCCACAGAAAATTTATAGAAATTTAAATTTTGAAAACCTATTAAATGAAATATACACCACTGTACCATATACATATATTGCATTGTCTCTTTTGTAGTGCAGACAAACACACCAAAGAACTTTCCCTTTTGGCCTAAAAACCTTAAAATCCTTTCATCTAAAAACTTAAATCCTTACAATGAAATATATACAGGGTGTAACTAAAGGTGTGTTACAAACTTTGGGGAATGATAGAACTGGTCAAAATAAGCATTTTTTGTTCTATGAACATTGGTCCACAACTGCATTGTTTAAGAGTTATAGCAACTGTTCAAAATGACGCCCTTCAGCGTCAATGCAGGCTTGCATTCGTCGCTGTACGTTGCAAGACACTCGTTGCAGCATCTGCTGGGAGTCCCTGATGTTGTCTGCTGCTACAGCCAGTCGTGCGATGAAATCCTCCACCGAATTAACCATTGTTTCGTACATCAGGGACTTTAGGTGGCCCCACACAAAGAAATCCAATGGTGTTAGGTCTGGTGATCGTGGCGGCCAGGTAACTGGACCACCCCGTCCAATCCAACGATCGGATGTTAAGAGGTATGTCATCCAACAGTTCAGGCAGCACCTCCTGAAGAAAGACGAGGTAGGTTTGTGCATTCATACGGCCCAATGAGGCGATTGCCAACAATACCAGCCCACACGTTGATAGAAAATCCTTGCTGGAAGCGCCTTGTCGAAATGGCATGTGGGTTGATACGGTCCCAAACATGGATATTCTGGTGGTTGAAAATGCCTTCCCTGGTGAAGGTTGCTTCATCAGTGAACAGCACCCGCTGTGGGACTGCTGGTTCCTCTCTACAACGTGCAAGAAACCATCTGCAGAATGCCATACGTGGTGCAAAGTCAGCAGCTCCAAATGCTTGCACTCGTTGCATACGAAACGGATGAAACAGTTGGTCATGCAGAACTCGCCAAACAGACATGTGATCTGTGTTCATGATGTGTGCTACATGTTGGTCTTTCGTGAACTCTACGAAGCACAGCTTCGTCGAATTGAGCGGTACGACGGGTGCGAGCGCGACCATGCTCTCCACGCATCACAGCTACACTTCCTGTTGCTCGTAGACGTCGCACAAGCCGAGCAAACATTGTGTGAGCTGGCTGACGACGTTGTGGAAACTGCCGTCTGTACAGACGACAAGCAGCCCTTCCATTACCGTCTGCAGCACCGTACACTAACAACATGTCAGTGCACTCGTTAAAGGTGTAGTCCATATCCGGATGCGATCACACAAGTTAGATTTTTTAATGTGCAGGATCTGCTTGCATGGTAATGTGATGGTGTGGTCATGTTACTTTAAAAATTTACATGACCATACCATAATTCAGAAAGGGGTGTGTCATAAGCCTGCATTGATGCTGAAGACGTCATTTTGAACAGTGGCTATAACTCTTAAACGATGCAATTGTGGACCAATGTTCATAGAACAAAAAATGCTTATTTTGACCAGTTCTATCATTCGCCAAAGTTTGTAACACATCTTTAGTTACACCCTGTATATATGCCCTAATCCAAATATAACTAATTCTCTAAATCAACATTTTAAAGCAGGGCGGATCTAGTAGGGTGCAGTGAATGCAATGCACTTCTATGTATTGAATTTCTGGTGTGTATTTTATGTTACTTTCATAGCTTCTTTTTATTTGAGGGACCCAATAATTTTTGCACCCAGGGACTGCAAGACCAGCCCTGCTTTAAGATATTTACCTAAGGTGACTAGACAATATGAAATTTTATTTAGTTGGAGGAGCCAGCTTAAAACCAGCTTTATCGAGAGCCAACCACCAGCATTTATATTTTAGTTTTAGAACAAAATATTTAGGATAAATTAACAGAAGATTGTATTTAGTGTTATAATTTAAAATTTAATTTTATATAAATGTGTTTCAGTGCACCCTTCTTATTTTCTATTTTATAAATAAGATATTCTGTGTTAAAATATTTATTTTTCAAATTTTATTAATATTAAACTCTAGTCACCTTCCTATACTGAAGCTATCAAGTTTCTTTATTTAAATTGTTTAAATTTAGTTTACATCATTAGTTTAGATATTGGATTTTCTATTAAATATAAACTTATAAACTAAATCAGTATAATATTCAAGATATTGGGCATAAATTGCCTTTATTTCACCTAGCTGCATCTCAATGAAAGGCAGTAATCCTAGTCTAAATGACTCATAAACAATTTGGAAATGGAAGCAGTCTAAATAAGGAATCCAATTGCTCATATGTAGAGCTTATAATTATTGAGAGTAAGAATTAAAAATGCCCTTGCAAAGTCTCTTCAACTCTTTGACTTCATACATAACAGCTCAGTTGGCTAGAGCAATAACATGTTGAATCATGATTCCCGGTTCAATCCCAGGTCACAGACTTTTTCCCTTTATTACTTATTCCACACTATTCATACATAGCCAATTTATTCACAAGAACAGATTTGGTTAATGTGAGGGATTTTCTTTATTAATTATATTCATATTTTGAATATCAATGATGATAATAACATAATAATGCAGGTTTTAACCCAACGGGGGTTTTATTCACTTTTCAAAAGGGCAAAACTGACTGGCCAATGCTCAATGTACAATTGGTGTAATAGTCTGCCTATTCCATTGAAATGCAGCAACATAGGCCATATATCAGAAAAACAATAAATTTCTTCTACTGCTACTGTGGTTTCATTGACTGCATTTCATTCTTCTGTCAATGCATTGGGTGCCATGAAATAGGCAATGATCTTCATTTCCAGTAAGGAGTAATCTTCTCAATGGATTGTCTTGACGTTTGTTCCACACAATTTTAGATATACATAAACACAATAAATGATTTCTTTTGTTATTGATACAAGGTTTTATTTATTTACATAAGAACATTTGAAGTTTATATATTGGCAGCCTAATCTAATCCAATCCAATGCACTGACTCACTCAACTATCTTCGATTCTTCATTGTAGATAGTCAATAGAGTAGGATAATTAAACTTTATTTTTTCTATTTGAGATGTATTAGTAGCAATAAAAAATTATGAGAATAATATTTAAATCTTTAATAAATTTAATAATTTAGAAAATATAATTTTATAGGAAATTTAAATCTTCTCCCATCTCATGTGTAGGTGTATTAAGAAAATAAATTAATCCCCTTATGTGTAATTAATATTTGTAAATAATGCATATAATGCTCCAAAACAGGTTGAGTTTGTTTAGTCTTCTCAGACTGACTACTTTCATTTGAAATTGTCAGTGAAGCTCGGTTCATTATCTGATGAAGTAGACAACTCGAATCTTCATCTGGTTAACGTTCTGTGGGATTAACATTAAAGAAGGCGATCAGTGTTTTAGCCGATGTCATTGTTACAAAGTAAAAGATAATTCAAACAAAAACGGAACTTTCATATAATTAAAGATTGGGATCATTTTGAAAACATAATTTAATTTAAATATTGTTTCATCTGCAAGCATTAGAAGGCATACATCGCTGTTGTCGATAGTATATCATCAGTCTAATGACTTTCACAGCGTGGTGATTCAGTTTGGTTTGTTTGGTATTAACATTCTTTTCAACTGCTATGGTTATTTCAGGACGGTGTTATAGGGGCCGCAAATTGTGCCTCGCAAGGATTCTTTAACGTGCAGCTGGCAAACGACTACACGGGACCAACGACTTTACTTCCCTTCCGAAGGCAGTGCATGATCTCAGGATTTCCCCCTGAAAAATCCTTGTCGTTCTCGGCCGGGATCGAACCCGCGTACTCGGGCATCAGAGGCTGATGCGTGGTGATTCACAGTTAAGGCTAATCACTTTTTGTCAGAATAAACAAACCCACCCACAAGGAGTGTTAAGACGAAAGGCAAACGGGAAAACTCCATGACCTGTATTCGAATCAGGGACCATGAGCTGTATACTCGTGATCCCTGGTTCAATTCCAGGTCACAGAATTTTCCCCTTCGTGTTTCATCTTAATATGAAATAAAGGACACATGAGACGAAATAAATGACACAAGACACACTAATCTCTGAAGCTAATAACTACTTGGATGTGTTTGTCTGCACTAACAGTCACACTCACACTTATCACAAGTCATACAATTCATAAGGTGACAAAGGGCTGTCTAAAACTTAATAGTACTGAGAGTGTTTAACATAATAAATAAAAATAAACCATTATCAATATTACCATAATAATTTACTTTAGCAGTTGACAGCAAACCTCTTGATAGCCAATTTAAAAAACAAAAAAAAAATTAATTTCTTAATCCAGATCTATAAATATTAAGTAATTTAGTTAAATTCTAATTGCAAGAGGTTAACCAATCAACAATGTGTTTGTGTTTTTATTAGGGGAGGGCCTCAAATTTGTGTGCTTAAAACTAATACTTCCAGCACTGATATTAGATAAAGGAAGGGTTTTGGGATGGGATAGAGAAATGAACCTTCTGCATTCATTAATAGCTTTCAATAAAGCAAAATTTGGTTTCAAACTGCCCAAGCTACCAAGCACCTCATGTTCAAAATAGCACATCATATATGTATTTTGTGCATATATTAAGAGGTAAAAATTGCATAGATTTGAATTTAGATATGAGTTTAACTATAGATTTTAGCAGTTATAACTCTGGACATAGGCTGGGCACAAGACTTCTCTTAATTCAGTTTACAAATTAGCCTTAAATTATTTAAAGCAATTTGTACATTATGACAGTAATTCAGTTTTCTCTTAGACAATAGAGATCATGACAAAAAAAAAATCAATGAAACATGGGCATAATCCCAAAATTTTTTTAATGTGCATAGGGCCACATAAAATGCTCTTAGTTTTCTGAGAAAGATATCAAAGCTCAAGCCTGTACTCAATTTTTCCATTGAATTATTATAGAACAATAGCCATCCATCTTCTCAGGATATATATATTTAGCCATGGCACTGAAGGAGTAGCCAGAAGGACTAACATTGATATAAAAGCATTGCTCAATTAGCTAGAAAAAAATCAACAAAGCTATTGAAAGCCTGGCTGCCCATTCAAAAGGGCTCAGGGAGAAAACTCAACCAGGAAAACTGATTTCAATACAATTGAAGTCCACTTTATTAAAAAAAGTAGCTACCCTATTACAAAATTGAAAATTGAAAAAAACTATGCCATCAATGCACAGTAGTGTAATTGGTGCATGTACAAAGCTTCTTAAGTGAATAAAAATATAAAGGAAAATTCTTTACTCCAGATTAAAGCTCAAATAGCATTCTCAATAGAGATAATAAGGCCATTATGAAAAGACCAGTTTCAATACACAATGGAAGTGCAGTACCACTAGATAAGAGCTCTGTATAAAATAGAACGAGTGAAACCTTTTCTTGGCAGTGGATAGCAAAGCCACAGGTTAAAAAAGGCACCTCAAAAAGATAACCCTTAGGTTAAAGGGTCCCTAAGAATAGAGTACTCATTAATGGCCTGTGCCAGCAGCCATAGGATCCAAATTACACCATTTTATTGACAATTTCATATTGATGCAGTTGAAGGTTCACATCCCTGTAAATTTGATTGCAAAACACTAATTTCTATTTGCAACACAAAAGTAATGAGAAAAATACCTTAAAGAATTTAGATATTTAATTTAGCTTTAAATTCTGAATTTAAACCATGAATTTAGTGCTAAATTCAATATCAAATTTTTATGTTAACATAAATAAAACTTTAATTAAAATTAATTTTTTAATTCAATTTAAAAAATACTTTTCATAAATTAAATTTTTTCTTTATTTTTAAAACTGAATCTTAAACTAATAGTTAAATTAAACTAAAAAAAGTATAGTTAGACTTTAAATTTCTACCAGCATACTTAAAACCAAATATTCTAATGGAGACTTAAAATGCAATCAAATTTACTACAGGGGTGGGAATTCTTATCAACCCTTTGAACACCTTATGTCTACTCACAGTTTTAGACCCAATATTTACATTTTAGATGTCTTCCATTTGATGACTTACATATTTGGTTCACGGTTTGGCTCACATTTATGGTCCTGAAAAGTATGAAAAGAAATTATGAAAACAAAGAAATAGATTTAAGTAAGTGTTAAAAAATTTATTATATATTACAAATTTTATCATTATTAATGAGCAGTCTCTATAGAGCAATGTTTGTTATCAATAAGGATTTCCTTTTCATTTAATAATAAGCAGACTTCAGAAGCAGCATGAATCGGTAAGCAAAGTAAGTGTTGCATGGGGGCATGTTGTAGGATGGGGACCCAACCATGGTTGAAAAGGTGCAAGATTTAGAGTTTGCATAGGGGACCAATGAAGCTAATACCGCCTCTGGTGGACTTAATGAAGTAGCTTCGAAATTTTTATTCAGAGCTCTTAATTAAAGGATAACTGCTGATAAATAAAAGAGCAAATGGGTAAAACCAATGTTCACTTCATAAATCCACACAATGAATCTGATTATCCACTTCTAAGCAAAGTTTACAACACAATACAATACAATGAACCCATCAAATACAATTTTACATATTATCTTTTTTTAGATTAACAAAATTATTGCTCTGTCCAATGAAACCAAAATCGGAGGGAACCTCTAATCCACAAGGAGATTTGAAATACGTTTAATATTTGATTGTTCAATTCCACAGTTTTTGCTCAATTTTTGTGCTGTCCAATGAAAGATGAATAAAGTATCCATTACAACAATGAATTTTACCTTCAATATTGTTTGAAACCATTGTTGATAATTAATTTTTAGTTTCAAGAAGTCGCATAATGAACTGATTACAATAGGAAGCCACATGAAGATTGATAAGACTTTACATTTCACAGCATGCTTGCAATATATGGGGAAGTCAAATAAAAAGGCCAGAAAAGCTTGGTTGAAAAAAAGTGATTACCTCACAGGTATTCTTCAAAATTGGGGGGGGGGGGGAATAAATGAATTGACACTTTTGAAGAATATTTTTGAGGTAATCAGTTTTCAATTACACATTTTGGCATCTGTACAGTTTTCATTTGATTGTCCCCTTATATTTATGGGGATTACCTATAGTTTTTTTTTATACAGGAATTATGATATTTTTAAAAAATTGATTCATTTAACTTTATTAAGGGATGTAATTGTATATTTAAAAATGTTCTTTGGTCTTCTGGGGTCTAATCTATGTAGCATTTTTATATAAGTAATTATTTTTAACAGTTTTGGTTAAATTTTAATATTTTTATTTAAAATTTTTAAGATTTCCAAAAATGAAAAGATGTCAAGGATCATGGATTATTCTCCATTCCACATAGATTACTGAATTGTCAAAGTAGAGGAAACATTATTTTAATTAATAAAATTTAATTGATTTACCTTTTGGTCCAGTCCTTCCATTCGTTTTGCATTATGCTGGAACCATCATTATTTCCAACCCTGTTTCTTGAGCATCGGTCGCTAGCTGAAATTGAACGAGAAAATATCATTAAAAACGAACGTGAAATCATTAAAATACTACAAAAGAGGAATCGTGTAATTGAAATTAGTATTCAAAGTGAATCCATTGTTACAACTCCACCCGAAACAATCTTCCCGCCCATTTTCAATTTCGCGCCATTTCTTGTTCAATCTTGGCAGCCGATCGCCTGCTTGAGCAGACTACAATTAACAATTTGAACTAAATTATCTTAAAACTCCAGTTAATAAGCATTTTTATCGCAATCGGTATCTTTTAGATCTTTGGTTACGATATAAACGTAAAGATCTTCAATTTCAAACGTAAGATTTTTCTTTTTCACAGTATTGAACTTTTTCATAGCACTGTAAGAGCCAATGGATACAATACAGAGGCCGTAAAAATTCAAAATTAACATAAATCATCATAAAAATATGCTAATCTTATAGCTTTTAACTTCCTTAAACGATTTAATTAAGATTCAACTCAATTCTCGCAATAAAAAAATGATTTTTAATCAAATGGTAGACAATACACATACAGCGTCTGCTGCCAATTTGGCTTGCCCAAAAATGATCGCCAGTTAAATTGTTAATTAAAATTATTAAAAACCCATCGAAATTAATTAATAACATCGAAATATGTGATTACCTTTAGAAACAAGTGGAAATTGTCTTCAATCGAGCATGGATGCCCCGATTCTTTCTAAATTTGTAACGGATTTTACTCGTCATGATGGATCAGCAAGGAAGGACAAGAGTTACCTTTGCGAGTACTCAAAGGCAACTGAAGATTAATGAAGAGATCACGATTTGTTGAATACAAAGTCACGTGACGTACGCCAGCGCCACCTAGTTTTAATAATGCTCTATTGGAACAGTTTGCTTTTGTTGACAAACGGAAAGCTAATGTTGAGAAACAATGGAATATTGCGTTAAATTTTTAATTGGGCGCATTAATCATAATGAATAATTAGTGTTGATATTTGTAAAAAAAAAAAAAAAATCCGATAAAAATATAAATCTAAAAAAATCCGAGGTTGAAAGTCTGTACTCGATTCCAAAATCTGTCTTGTTGGATAATGACCAAACAGGATTGCACTATCGCCATCGATATTTTGTGTTTTCTTTTTTAATAAAATAAAATAAAAACAAATTTTTGGCTGTAAAGTAGAAGAAAATCGCAGCTTAAATCTTTTATTATGCCCCTTTCCCTTGTAAACTAAAAAGACGCTCCTCATAGCAACGCGAATCCGCCCAACGAAAAGCCAGTAGTACACGAAAATAAAATTGATATTTGCAACTCACTAACCTGGTGATCATCAGCTTCTGGGACACTTTCAAAGCCAGTTATTGTTTGTTTCTATTGTTACGAAAATGTATTATAACAAAGTAGATCAATACATTGTTGGATGTTTGAGTGATGTCCGGGCGAAAGCGAGGGAAAAGAGCGAAACGTTCAAGTCTCGGAATGAACGAGATCGATGCTTTTGGAGATGCGGGGAGCAATTAACGCTCATTAGTCATCATTTTTTAATAAAAAAATAAAATAAATATATTTTTTAAATGAACTAAACAGTATATAATTATTTTTATCCATTTATAATCTCTTAATAAATTATGTTTGAAGATTATGTAATAAATGAAATTTATTATACTCTAACATAATGGAATTTGCTCTCACTGTTAATGAGCTTCTCTTGTGCTTGAGGATCTTTGAAATAAGTTCACGAAAATTAGTTCCTTATTATATTGAAGGCTTTATAATAAGGGAAACGAATTGAGAATATTAAGCATTGTTTTTAACGAATTGCCGGCTTATAAAGAGACGAGCCGTATAAAGTTAACTCTGACTAAAAACTTGGCAATCCGCTTTGGTGATGCAGAGGTCATTTCCCGTTCGCTTATCATAAATATAGGTGAACTATTTCGATTTTACTTCGAATAATAACGAAAATTTTGTATAGATCTCAAAAAATGCATATTCCTATAATTCAGATTATTTAAATTTCAAGAGAAGTAAATCTAAACTCTGTTCCAACGAAAGATGAACTGACCGTATCCAATTAAATTTTCAATTTACATCAGAAATTTAACTGCATACGCCCAGTTCATCTTTCGTCGGACAATGTACACTGAATGACCAATTTATTATGACCAAAATGGGCCACCTTTTGCCTTGAATGATATGTCGATTCTTCTTGGCACGGGACTCCAAGATGTTGATATGTGAAATCTGAGACCATGCTTGATGAATTGCGCCTTCCAATACTGAGATTTGATGTTTGTGGATTCAGCTGTCTGATGGCTTTTTCAACTTCATCTCACGAATCCTCATCTAAAGATTGTGGGGGTCACCTAAGCAAAGTAAACCTCTTTCATGTTCCTGAAACTAATCTTGTTGAAAATATCCATCCCCATTGGAATAAATCAGCATGAAAAGATGTACTTGGTTAGCAATGCTATTTAGATATCTTATGCGATTCAGAGATCATTGGAACTATAATTTGCTATTGCACTGTTGCCCTTCTGTTGTCTTCTGCAATTCTGGACACTCTCCGTTCCCGCCCGAGCATTCACTAGTCGATGGGGACCACAAGGTGCGCGTTGAGACCCAGTTTTGTGCCTGACAGTCCAGTCTTTAAACACTTTAAAACAACAGCTGCTCTTGAACATTTTACAAATGCGGCTGTTTCGCTGATACTCGCCGTATAACTCCAAGTTCCTACAATCTTTCCACGTTTAAGATCTATCAAATCGCGTTGTTTATCCACATCATTTTCACAAATAAATTACTTCTACTACTGTCCTAGTAACCACTAAGGGAAGCTTTCCTTTTTGTATACCAGTCTCGGTCTCTAACGACAACAGCGTGACACCATACCTAATTTGGTGGTCAGGTCATCATAAATTAGCCATACGCTATATATTTAATATCAGGTCGTTGCATATCAAATAGCAAGTACGTTTAGCAGGAAGTACCCATAACAAAGTGTTACATTCACAGAGATAAACCCATCACCGACCAGCTGCCTGAAAGTTGCATGTCTGCGATGATATTTAATAGCGTTTGAACCCAAGCAAAGGTAGTAATGACTTCGTGTGATAATGCACCCAGTTTTAATTACGTGTGATAATGCATTACGAGTTCAGGTTGAATCACACTGAACCCAACGTCTCTCGAAATCCGACATTTGATATGCAACGACCTAAAAATCAATAAGGCACCATAAATGAACGTACTGTCCAACAATGGTTCCGAAAATTCCGGGCGGGAGTTACGGACCTGGCAAATGAGCCACGCGGCAGACCGCCCAGCGTGTTGAATGACGTTGATCTGAAGGAATCTGTGAACAAGGACCCGTCAAAAACTGTTCGGGAACTTGCAGGGAATCATGCTGTATCAGCGTCGACTGTCAGTAGATACCTTAGGACCATCGGCAAGTGAAAAAGCAGGACAAATGGGTCCCACATGAACTTACGGAAAACCAAAAAGAGCGTCGGTTGGAGGTGTGTACGGAATTGCTTTTGCGCCATGAAGAAGCGGGGATTCTTGATCGCATTGTCACCTGCGAGGAAAAGTAGCTCCTACATGACAATAGGAATCGGTCAGCACAGTGGCTGGCTGCTGATGAATCCCCGCGACAGTTCCTTAAAACCCTGTCGCACCCCGGGAAGCTCATGGTTACAGTTTGTTGGGACATCCGTGGTGTAGTGCATTACAGCTTCCTGCAGCAGGGGTAGACGATCACCGCTGCGACCTACTGTCGTGATCTGCATCGTATGCACACAAAACTGTGTCAGCAACAACCTGCACTTGTGCATCGCAAAGGCGTTCTTCTGCTGCATGACAACGCGCGTCCGCACGTTGCACGAACGACCGTGCAGGCGCTACAGCCTCTGGGCTACGAGGTGCTTCCACACCCCCCGTACTCTCCGGACCTCTCCCCTACCGACTACCACCATCTTTTCCTGAGTCTGGATAATTTTTTCCGGAGGAAAACGTTCCTAACCCAAGCAGACGTGGAAAACGCATTCGGGAGTTTATTGAGTCACGTGACCATGGATTCTATCGGAGAGGGCTCCTGAAGCTGCAAAATCGTTGGCAACCATGTTTGGATTGCAATGGGTGTTATTTCGAATAACACTTGTGAAGGTGTCTTTTCTAGAGGGCCATTAAAGATGACCTCTGCAATCCAACATTTGATATGCGACGACCTGATACATTAAGATCGGACCATCACATTAAAACAATTCATTGCATTTGGTCATCGGTCAATGAGAGTGAAATATTGACCATTCCAATAGATGTCTCACGAACTTGGTGGCTAATTTTATAATCCGATTCCGCAAAATCATTACTATTGATGGTAAGCACATCGAACATGTACTGCTTTATTCACGACGTACTAAATAAATGTGTAGGGCGTTAAGAATGTCATTATGCGCAGTCCGAAAAGATCGGTCCGCAAAACACACGGAAAAGTACCAAAACAAATTTTCTCATCTCACACATAACTCTCCTGCAAAGATAATTTTAATAAAACTCACCATAACAGCCTTCTATTCCATTTTAAAAACCGCCAGTCCTTTTTAGGGCCCCCTAAATGCCAGTTCATATGCATTATAATCAACCTAGATTGGACTGTCCATGATTATTTCTCCCAGTACTACACAATTTTCATCTTAGTAGGTAGGATTTAAGCCACACTGTACCAGAGCTACAGTACACAAAACCATTATAGTTCACAAAGAACCCTTCTAATCAGTGGCATAGCTGAAGATGAACTCCTCGGGGCTGCCCTTCAAAAATCGAATATTTATGTAATATACATGCCCTTTCGTTAATGTATAATTTATAACAAAAGGTTTCTAAATATACGACTGCATCCAAGCTCCTCATTTATTTATTTTGAAAAATAACCTACTAGCCTTAGAAAGAAAAAACTAATCTCACTTCTCAAAACAGTCGCACTTTATCACATCTGTACATTTAACATTTTATAATTAAAGCTTCCACTGCCTTCATCCTTCTTCATTGTATTTCAATAGAATAGGGCACAAGATATTAAGAAATAGCATCCTAATATAATTCTTTTATTTAGTTTTACATAAATAATGATTTCAGAATTAATGCTGTGAAATCATCCTTTAATTTAAAAATTTTTTAATCAGTAAAAGAAAGAAAAGCCAAGCACATCCATCCATACATAGGTGAGATCCAAACCTGTGACTAGACCATATAAAAAGTAATGAGACCGCTGCACCAAGGCTACTAAATCTGCGATTACTTAATCTGAAATAAAATTTGTTTTATTCACCAATTTCACAGAATTGCGTTAAAGTTCCGCCCGAAGATACGATTTGGTTTCACTGCACTTCAATTATGTACCGATCACATGTGATGGAGAAGTCTTTGTTCCCAAGTATTTTTATATTTCATTCTAGAGTTGCCAATCCATTCTTTGTATGGTCATTATCTTCAAACAAGATGGCAATAACAGCTTTGTGACAAAACATGAGACTTCTTGAATTCTTTCCGTATGAAAGTCTTTCTTTGCACCAATATAAGATGGCTTTCGCGACTCTTAGAAATTTAACTCTTACACCTAGCTTAATAATTAATTCGGTGATAGGGAAAGAGAAGGAGTCGGACAAGAGATGGCACCCACCTTTCTGCTACTCCAGAGTTCTTAAGACACGGCTTACCCTCCTACCTGGAGGAAATTAAATGAAAAATCGTTTTTAATTCTTTTTAAGATTTCGAATTTTGAAAATATTTTATACTGGATTGTATTATCATCGCAACAAACCTTACTAAACCAAATTCAAAGCTCTTATGGACGTTGAAAAAGTGAACCAAAATTCACTTGCAAAATTTGACCCAAAATAACAAACACGCGAAATGTATAAAAAAAATATCTTGCAAACATTCCAGAATTGCTGAAAATAGAATTTGAAAACGTTAATCGCTGTCAAGTTATCGTGCATATCTTTTACAAGCATATTTATTGGTGTATCAGTAGGCAGTATTGAGAAAATTTTCCACGACCACCTTCATCTGAAAAAAATTTATGCGAAATGGGTATCACACAGAGTGATCGAAGATCAGAAAAAGTTGCGTGTTGTAAAAGCGAGAGTTGCTCCATTTTTTTCCCCTTACAGATATTGTCACAGAGGATGAGAGCTGGTTTTACTATTACACAACCCGTAGTAAAACAGCAAAATCCGTTTGGGTAGGTGAAGACGATCCTCAATTACAAGTGCTCAGGCCAGATTTTCGAACCCAAAGGCGTTTGTTCAGTGTTTTCTTTAATTTTTCTGGGCCACTGCTTGTGAATTGTATGCCAGAAGGTCTTACAATTGCAAGACAGCACTACAAAAACATTGTGTTGTCTCAGTTAATTTTATAAAATCAAACAGCAGCGACCAACAGTTCAAACCAGCAGAACCTTGCTTTTGCATGACAACGCGAGTGGCCAAAAGACGAAGGCTGTTGCTGTCTGTCTACAGCAAGAAAAAAATTACATCCTGCTCAAACTTCCGACATACGGTTAAAAGAAAACTTGCTGGAAAGCCATTTCATCGGGTCCAAGATCTCGCACAAGCAGTAAATTCAGCTCTACGGACTATACCAGAAGAAGACTACCGTCTGGCCTTTAATAAGTGGCTTGAAAGGCTACAACTATGCATAGATGTCGAGGGAGAGTAGTTTGAAGGATTTTGGTCATTGTTATGTTTTTGTATATTTTTTGTATAATTATAAGCCTCACTTGTATAATTTTTTTGAACCTCCTCGTACTTAACTCACAATTTCTGTCGGATTGTTTAGTTCAAAATTTGCAATCAAATTTTAACCCACTTCCCTTCGATCAAATGACTCCAAATTTGGCATACTGATACATTTCCGGTGACAATACAAGCCAAGATAAAAATTTTCAAAATTCGAGTTTTTAAAAAGGGTTAAAAACTGGTTAATTTTCGTTTAATTTTCCTCTAAATAGGAATTGGGCCACCTCTTTAGGGTTTTCTTCATTTTTCACATATTTTTAGCAAAAGCATGAGTTGAAGTTGATTACAAATGCAAGGCTAAAAAAAAAAAATTATAAAAAAAGATTTTTAAAACCAAATTTTTACTTTAAAAAGTGCACTAAAAAGTAAACGATGCCTTTCACTTAAAAATAATCATTTAAATTAAATTTAAAATTTTTAAAATAAAAATACTGCATGAAGTGTCTATTATAGTATTGAAAATACGAAAGGAAAGAAAGACATAGAGAATATAAAATCATTATCAAATAGTATTTATTTTTATTAAACAAGCCACCACACTTTTAGCTTATTTTAATTGTATGAATTCCTATTATTATCTTATTTATTTGATTATTTTAAGACTTTTTTTTAACGTAAAAATATATGCTTAAAAAGTGTTCTTTTATTAATTTTTTTTTTACGCATAATAAACCGAGGTGCTTGTATTTGGAAGATACCAAAATACTGTTACCAAGTGCGGATATAGGGAGGGGCAACAAGAGTGATATACTTCACCACCTCTCCTGACTTTCTCCTATGTTCTGCGCATGCTCACTGATCCAGTTCCGTCTTGGCAGTTATTTTTAAGCTCAGTTGAATTCTTCGTACTGGAAGGTAACTGACCTGTTTTTGGCATTTCCAGGATAATTTTCTTAGTGAGTTTGGCTGTTTTTTGTTTTTTTTTTATTTTTGTCCTTTATGTAAATATTAAAATAATTCCTTTTAAATTCAAATTAATTTAGAGATATACATTTTTATATATTTATATTTAATCTTGCATTTAAATCTTTTAAACAATTTCCTCTTCGCGGTAATGACCGTTATTTTTGCGTATAGGCCTAATATTCAAAGTTTAATATTTATTAGGAGCTCGAAATAAAATTTAAATAATTAAAGAATTAATATCTTAACGCAATTCAATTTATTTTTTAATTATAATTTAGATTAGTATTTTCTTTCTCGAAAGTTTCTGGTTCTCAGTAAGCTATTTCTTATTAAAGCAAAATTTTCACTTTAGTTTATAAATTTGGATGTAATTTTGCTTACGGTAAGTGCCGTCCTGAATAGTTTTCTCGGTTCCACGGAGATGCCTTTCATTATATTTTTCATTGTACGTTAAAAAAAACAAACAAAAAACCGTTAAGTGTGTTCACCCATCAAGTAGGCCTACGAGTTGTAAAATCCGGTCACTAGGCACCAAAGTTGTACAAACAAGAACAGTGGTTTATTCTTACAGATATTTAAGAGTAATATTAATGTAAAAACCACAGTTTCTTAATTCACTTGACTCTATTAATATTCATAATTTACTTTAAAGAACTACTAAGGTGGCTGAAGCACTTGTGCAGATTTCTGCGAGGCCTATTAAGATGGCTGATGATGTAGAATGGGAATTAAATAACGTGTATTTTCATCGTTATTTACCTGTGTCCTACAGCTATACATATAGCTGTAAATTTAGACTTAATTTTAAAAGCGCTTTGAAACGAAATCATGCTGACGCATTTAAAAACTTATTTATTTTCTCGAGTAACTAATTATAGGTGCTCTTTCACGTAGCTTGTAATTAAATTTATTCATAATTCCCAAGTTAATTTGGGAGGCTTATAGGTGTTTAAAATTTTATTTTTTAGTGGTGCCGACTTTCATCTACCAAGAACTGGTGGATCTGATGTTCTTTTTCCCGTTCGATTCATGAATTAGTCGGATGATGAAATGCGCAATTTTTTTCAAAAGATGAGTATAGATTATCCTTTCTTCCTTATCCTTTCTTGTGTGAGAGCCATGTTTTCCACTTAGGACAACAAAATTACGGTTGACACTCAAACACGTAGCGATAGGGAAACCGTAATTTCCCCGTCCTATCTCCCCTGAAACACAAGAAACAATTCAACACACTTGTGGAAATATGGCTCTAAATCTTTTTTTTTTTGTTTTTTTTATCGTTAGCGTACTTGGGGATGCTTTAATCTTTAAGCACAGACAATCACAAAGTGATTTTAGTTCTTGTTTATGATTGTCGGGGGGTTAATTTTAATTCTTGTATTTGGGAGTTTGAAAATTTTAGCTTTTAAGAATTTTTGTTTTCAGCTACCAATTAAAATCCAATTGAGGAAACTTAAACTGCTGAGATATTTAATATTAAAAATTAAATTAAATTTTTAAACTATATTATTTTAATCTACAAATTAAATTTTTTTTAAATTCTATTTTTTTAATATAGCAAAAAAAAAAAAAACTTTTTGGAGAGCTTTCTTTAACATTTACCTTAGTTTCCAATTAACTGTAAGCATTATTGAAAAGGCCTTTCTTTGCTGCATAAATGTTAAATTAACACAAATTCAAATTAGACTGCTGAAAATTTTTATGAAAAGTTAGCAAAATTACTTAAATGCATTTCGTGGTGACGATTTACAAATTTGATGCAGTGGCAAAACGACTGTGACGAGTGTGACATTGAGCTGTGATGACAACTTAGCAGAAGAGGAACTACGAGGGAATGGGTATCTGGTTGGTTTTAGGGAAATGGTAATGCTTTAGCTCTAGGAAAATCATCCAGGCAGATACCCCGACGAGGGATTCTTAAGGTGTAATAGTTAAGTTTTGGGACATATTCGTGGTTGTCTGTGCTGTGATTACCAAATAGTAATAATCTGCATTTAAAGTTTAAGCTAAATTAGATTGTAGGTTAATTATTAAAAAAAAATATTTAATTTTGGGATAATTCTCGTGCAGCGCCCCCCCCCCCCCTTCATGAAAATTTCGATTTCTTTTTTCCCTTGTCAATTTTTAAATTTATTACAACTGGTTTAATTCTATAAAAGTGAAAATATGGGTATGTAACCTTTTCTTAACGTTAAAGGGAAATGTTTGGTAATCGCAAAAATTTGAACGTAGTAGCTAGTTTAGTAGCTTAAATTTAGGTAGGGAAAGGCGGACCACTTTCCCTCCACGTGGGACCCTCAGTAGTCTGAAGAGGACAGCAGCGCACTAAGATTGGCTTATTGGTATAAATACTTAAAGGACGGGGAAAGACCTCGCTATGCCTTTATATTGAAAGTGGGTGTCGAAGGTCTTTCAGGATATCTTAGTGTGCTAACTTTTCAGATGCAGAAGACAACTTTTTGGCGGCTGAAGACGACGACATTACACAAATTCACATACACACTCAATAACATGCACTTTATTATAAGTTAGTTTTAAGTAGTTCTAGATTTAAGTAACACTTAAAATTCAAATTTAAACACTTATAATTCTTCCCTGCCCCCATAGCTTTTAAAATACTTTTTCACATTCTAAAAAATACTCACTTAAAATTTAATGTATATATTTTTTTAAACTTTAGCGGTTGCTGTCTGTCTCGGTTAATGAGGAACCGGGGCGGACAGCAAACACAGGATAACACTTAGCTATTACTGCCTAGAAACTATGGCTCGGTGATGAGTGAACCGTGTCAAGGCAGTAAACACAGGACCACAACATTCTGTAGACACGTCAATTAGCGTGTTCTACTGCACTCTCCCTTGATGTTGGTGTGAATCCATATAATGCTTTGGTTTCATTCCAACAGTCCTTGTACCATGCCTTCTCAGGCGGTATGCATTCTGCTGCATACTGGTGCTGACCCATCTCTCTTTCTCTATCTCGATTGCCCCTTACTAACCATGGCTGGTCTACCAAACAAAATTTGACGTCGGATATCTACATAAGAGCCCACACGACCCGACTGTCCTTGAACGGTGACCAACCAATAATAACATTGTTAGGGTTGTTACGTGTAGGTAAAAGCGTTATAAGCGTAAATTACTAACTTTGTGTTTTCTTCCTCATGGTGCAAGGCAAGGGTTACACACTATTTTGAGGTATCTACTTACCAACTTGTAAGGGCTGGTATAAGCGATCTTTAGTTTGTAAACATTGTGCGTACAGTTTGGTTCCTGCGTGTAAAGGGAAGCTTGCTGTCCGGCAATCTGTGTTTTAAGTTTAAGATCTGTATGTAGGTTTTAAGGTTCGTAATGGTGAGTACTAGAATATTTAAGCTAGATAAGTTTATATTTATGCAATTTAGGACTAACTTAATGTTTAAGTATTTTTAAGACTATTCTAAAAATTTTGTTATCAACAAATTCTAATACTTTTTTCCAAATTTTACAGGTTAAAAAAAATTGACTTTGGATGAGTATGAGGTTCCAATCTGTTCCTGCGAGAGCATTTATGCTAATATGCCCAGATTCTTTCCTTAAACAAGAACGTGTGGTTTAACCTTTGTACATGCATGAAGAAAACGTGAATTTTCCCTAAGGAAAAATTTATAAATGAATCTAAAGAGATATTTTTTTGTCTTTTAACTTGACATGGAGCTATTAGACATTTTTTATCTAATATTTTGTTTAATATATTTAATGAACTTTATTAATAATTGGATCTACGTTTTCTTCATGCAGCAACTTTGACATAAATTAATATTTGCATATTTTTTCGTTTAATCTTAGAGGAAGCCACCCGACTTTCGTTTCAAAATCGAAGATAAAAGTCCCAATCTCAAGATTGTAAGTATTAGTTATTTTTTTTAAGGAAAATACTCGATTTTGATTTCATTACGCATGTAGCGTGTTTGCTTTATTTCAGAGGTCGTAACAGAGATGAGGGCACATGAAGTTAATTTCTGTAGTATCGAATAAATCGCCTGCTTCGAATTTTTTTTTTTTTGTGATTGTGACTTAGCTGAATGTGAAAGACTTACGGAGAGCTGGATAGAAATCATCTGAAGAAGTATGTGTGGTGTGTGAGTGTTAGTGTGATCAACTTACCGTCGTGATTGAGCTTTGTGCATCAGAATTTGCTCATATGGATCTGGCTTCGAATCCATCGTATTAATTCCTCTAATTTAGTTTCTTCAGCTTCCAGCTTCGATATCACGACTGAGGACTTCAGAACTTCAAGTGACCTTTTGAACCGTGAATGTGTGAAATAGGGAACGGGGTTCCGTTACTGTGTTTCAAGACTGTCCATGAAATTAATTTGTGGTGTCGAATAAACTGCAATTTCCTACGTCGAAAATTCAAAGGATATAAGAGAACAGAATGAGCTCGATTTCAGCTTTTTTGAGCCGTCGAGAGTGAGCATCACATTTGTGTGCGTCTTTGATCTGGCTTCGAATTCATGCTACGTCCTCTAAATTCGTTTCTCCATTTTCTATATTATGAGTGAATTAAGGACGTTGTCAAGCAGAACTTAGTGACTTTTTGAACTGTTAATTGTCTATATGAAATCCTAGCTTTGAAAATTGTGATCAGACTCAAGGAAAGGGGTTTATAGTATTATTTTGTATGGGGAAAGGGCTATAGCTGTCAAATTTAATGTTAAGGTTTTTGCTTTGCTATTGTTAAATCTTTTTGTAGGTTGGAATGAAATATTAGCGTATACGTGGATAAAACCCTTGAAGTTTCAGCTCTACCCTTCTGGTTGTTATTTGAGCGAACGTCGGTTCTCGATTTGGCTGATGTTGTCACCGGATTCTTTGCACATGCTCAAGACGAATGCTTCTGAATTTGTTCCAGTGCAGTTTCCTTCGTGAAGAGACACTGGACAATGAATATTTGTCGCCATTTATGTCATATGTCTGTCTCTCTCTCTCTCTCTCTCTCTCTCTCTCTCTCTCTCTCTCTCTCT
>JAHWFO010015637.1:1372923-1449861 GCA_023313115.1 Rhysida immarginata | reverse complement strand
TCTCTCTCTCTCTCTCTCTCTCTCTCTCTCTCTCTCTCTCTCTCTCTGTGTCTGTGTTTGTTAGTTATTCCGGAAACTTCGAAGAGTTTGGGCTCATGGGATTATCACTTTGGATATTACCAATAAATGTTTATAAAATGGGATTTAAATTTTTATTCATTTCAAGGAAAAGGGAATCTATGCATAAAGAAGCAAGTCTACCTCCCTATTTAACACCCCCCCCCCCGTTGTGGGGGAAGACGGGGAGTGTTAACATTAGATTTGCTTCATTATGTTCTAAGTTTTATGGTCTTAAGTTTTAGATATAAATATGATTTATCGTATTTTGGTAGTATGATCAGTTGGTAAGTAAAATGTTGCTTAATTCTTCTGCCGCTATTTTCTACAAGTTATTCTAGATAAAGTTTGCTGCAAATGCGGAAAAAATTTTACAAACCATTGCTATCAAGGATAGTGAGTATCAGTTTATAAAGATTACAAGAACCGGGATTTTCGTAAAAAGCTAAAATATTGTTTAGTAATTATAATCGTATGAATAAATTAATGTGCTGGTTTTAGATTTTTTTTTTCCAGATGTGGATCAAACAAGTAGGTGATGTCATTGAAAGTGATTTGATTTCGATGGAATTTCTTTCAGGTAACTAAGTTATTTTTTCTCAAGACTAGCTTAAAAGGTCATCTCACAATTTCATAGCAATTAGTGTTTCAAATTAAAACTGTTTTTTTAAAAATCTTTTCCTAATAAGCTACTGTGGGAGCATGTCTACTTGAAATGGGAAAAACTCGAGATATAATCAAGGCTATAATAAGAAACTGAGGAATCTGCACAATAACCCATCCCGTCGAGGAATTTATCTGAAAGACTTCCCACAAAGTAAAAATCATAGATCTATATGATCCCTCATGCATGCATTTAAAATGTATATGTTAATTTTTTTTTTTTTATTTTTTTTATACTTAATTTCTCCATATTAATTTCTTAGCCTCTTCTTTATTTATGCATTGAAGATGGTTTAAAACCAAGAAATTCTATTTTCTTGTTTAGAAATACTTAATGTGCTTTAATATTTTTTGCAGTTCACTATATCAACATCCCCTATATTCAGCTTCGGATGATATTCAACATCCTCTATGATGAGATTATCAGATGTTGCCTTTTGCAGTACAGTAGTTAAGCAGTGAAAGTTGGTCCCTCAAGAGGTAAATACAGAATTTTTTCCCGATCATTTTAATCTTAATCGTTTTGACATCTTTAGATTTATTTATCGTCGAATATATCACTTCCAATAACTTCCAATATGGCATCGACATTCAGAAAGGATCATCTTGTGTGGAAGAAAAAATGGACTATTAAAGTAGAGAACGAGTACTATATCCTTTATTAAAAAGAATCATTTCTATCCTTTTTATTGCATTAATTTTTACTAATTGACTATTTTTTTATAATTTGAATATTCCAGATCGTCATTTGGACTACAACACAAGATTCATAAAAGATGACACCATAAGAACCAAACATTAAGTTCATGGTTATCTATATACTAAAACTCTTGCGTGTATTTATTTATTTATCTGTAATTCTATCTCCTCCTAGACGGTTTGAGCTAGCGACTTGAAATTTCAGCGCAGGCTTAGCAATAAAGGACCTGATCTCGCCAAAAATCAGCCCCCTACGACCCCCCACTTTCTGGGGTTTTCTTTGTAATTCCCCTCAACAGATGGCGCGGGCGGGCGAAGCCGCGGGCAACAACTAGTTTATAATATAGATGTACTTCCTTGCTCTTTACTTTATCGTTTAACTTAAACTTTTTAAAGTGGTTTAATGCTGAATAAGAACTTGAGAATTCTAACCTTCGTTGTTTTATAGGATTTTTTGCGAGGAATGAATTTATAGGATTCAAGAGATTACTGGTTTTGTAGGATTGAGGCATTTACTGGTTTTAGATCGAATTCTTAGGATACAGGCAAGTTTTAGATATACAGTTTATAGGATTTGGTTTCCATTTTCTTTGCTGCTTTCAAATTCATTCTTAGTTGAGTTTTGGAATTTGGTCGTAATTCTCAGGGGAATCTGTTCACATTTTAGTTCTTGGCTTTGTTTCAGTTGAACATTTAGATTTCTCTGGCTCTTATTCAGCATTAAAAACTTTCAATTTATAAATTTAGTTTCAATTATCTAAAGAGTAAGGAATTCGATTTACAGGCTGTAAATTCAAATTTATGTAAACTTAGATGTTTTAATTGCTGAGTTTTTAAATCTGTTGGCGTTTCTTGCTATAGACTTACTTACTTACTTACTTTTCAAACCCGCTTATCCGTTAGGGTCGCGGGGGCAGCAGCCCTATGGAGGATCTCCAGCGATCGCGATCTTCCGCCATCAGGCGCATGTCCTCCCTGGTAATATCCAAGCGACTCGAACCCAGATTCTCCAGGTAGTCTAGCCACCTGGTTCTAGGCCGACCCCTTGGTCTCTTACCCACCGGCTTGGAAAATAACAACTGCCTAGGAAGACTAGTTTGCGGCATCCGAATCACGTGGCCATACCAGCGCAACTGAGACCTCTCAATGCGGAGAAGTAGCGGCTCAACACCTAAAGATTCCCTTATTGTATTGCTGTACACTCTATCTAGTAGGGTAACACCTGCAACACCTCTCAGAAATCTCATTTCGGCCGCTTGTACCCGCGATCGCACTCTTTCGGTCATTACCCAAGCCTCATGACCATAGGTGAGAATGGGGACAAAGATGGATTTGAAGACGGAGAGCTTAGCTTTGTTACTCAGCTCGCGTTTCGTTACCACGGATCGCCACAGTTCACGTCTGACACAGCTTGCTGCACCGATCCGAGCATCCAATTCTTTCTCCTGCCGTCCATCACTCGTGAATGCAATCCCGAGATACTTGAATTTCTCCACCTGTCTCAATGAGGCTCCACTAACATGGAGAGCGCACTGAGCAGGCTGTCTTGAAAGGACCAGAACCTCGGTTTTAGCCACACTGATCTTCATCCCAGCTTCTTCACATTTGGCTGCAAGCCGGTCTAGTGCATGCTGAAGGTTCGTGCGAGAAGACCCAAGGAGGACAAGGTCGTCAGCAAAGAGCAACCTCTCCAAATCTTGCTATAGACAAAATTCAATATTGTAATATGTAATAAACATAATTTTGACCTGTTTAAAATTGTGTTCGTTAATCCGTTTCTTTAGGAAATCGATGGCATTGCGATGGATTATGTAAAACTTGGTTGCCATTTATTTCAGATTAATATTGGATTAATAAGAAGAAAAAAAACATGAAATTGCTAAAAATTCTAATTAAAGTATTAGACTACTTGTGAATAAATTACATTCGTCGAGTTCAAAAACGTATTCACGAAAGTAATTCTGCAGTATGTTTGTTACAGGAATTGAATTATATTAAGAGGTATGTTTGGAATTAAGTACCATCAGGCTATTTAAAACGAGAAAGCCCATTCTAATTTAATAAGACTTTTAAGAATGCACTTTTTAAATTTAAAAAAAAATGGTACTAAAAAGTAAAAGTAATGTTTTGTGCTTCTGACTTAAATAGAATGCAAAAAATTTTAAAAATGTAAAAGCGTGGCGACTTCACAAATCAAGCACTTTAATATTAAGTTTTATCTAGTGCTTTAGTCAGTGGGCTTGTGAATGCAAATATGCATTTTAGTGCAAGTACATGATGAATTGAGTTTTTACCATACATACATAATTTTTTTCTAGTATGTCTTTTAGAACGGGCGACAATAAAAAGGCAAAAATTACCCAGGTAACCATTGCCATCTGGGATCATAAAACCGAAATAGGCATCATCTCCCAGATTTTTACATATAATATAAACACGAAGCCTTGATTAAACCCATTAAAACCTTGCTTGAACGAAAATTAAACATGTTTATTTCGTTGATATAAGTTAATTTTTAGAATTCAAGTTTGATAATGTTTCTGATTTGTTTAGAAGATGGCGGCTATTCCGATTTTATGACAACAGATGGCAATGGCTGCCTATTTTCACCATTTTCTTTTCGATTTCACGGGCGCGTCCATCTTTAAGTTTCGAATGCGTCCGCCATTACAACATGCCTCTGAGCTAGCCATCGTATATGTTTACACATACGTCTTCTGATTCCTCTCATCCACTCTTAAATTTTAGCATTGTCTATAATGTCGCATCGTTAATTAAAGATACCTAAAAATCGGATATTGTGTACAACATTCCTGCTCTAATTTTAATATTTGGTGGCAAGTGATGAACATGAGTTACATGTTTATGTCGAGTTGCAATTGCATTCTTTAGTACATTTTCAACTCAGCATGACGGTAAAAAAAAAAAATAAAAAAAAATTAGACAGCATTTGTAAAAATGTTTTTATTTGCATACTTTAAAACCTGTTTATAATTTATTTCAGTTTATGAACATAAATAAATTTTGCAGAAAGTGCGATGTGAAGTGGCCACCCGTTTCATATTTCGACATTTACAATTGTTTTATTGAATCAAAAATGCTTATTGGCCTCGGTGGCTCAGTGGTTACGTCATCGCCTCTGACGCCTGAGTACGCGGGTTCGATCCCAGCCGAGGACGACGAGGATTTTTCAGGGGGAAATCCTGAGATCACGCACTTACTACCAACATATTGGGTGTGTCTAAAAAGTCCGACCGGTCAAAGCCCGTCACAAAGCTCATTTTGGAGCCAACAGTGATTGACTCGAAATTTTGACTATGTCCGATCGACGCGGGAACGATGGAGGCATACATAAGCTGGCTTTATTTATTCATTTTCTCTCGATTCGGACGACCCTCGATTCATAACGCGACCAATCGGACATAGTCAAAATTTCGAGTCAGTCACTGGTGGCTCCAAAATAAGCTTTGTGACGGTCGCGACCGGTCGGACTTTTTAGACGCACCCATTGCTTCGATGCTCAATTACATTCTTCCTCTCTCCATTTTCCAAGGATTTTTTGAGCGTTTGAATAGACAATTGCACAGTACGAACCCAGGATGAATTAAATTTTATCAAATTGTAAAGCAAATACAAAAGAAGAACCAAGCCATGGCACTGAGCTATGGCATGGTCTTCATTCATCCATGGCTGTGGGCATGTTATAATGGCGGACGCACAATGAGACATCTGGCCAGAGACGATCATATTTCAAACATTGTTAATCGTATTTCTACCAATAATAAGCCATAAATTGGTCGACTTATGATGATGTATGACGTTTCAGTTGGAAGCTTTCTTTCTAGTTGTTGGTCTGAAAGCAACAACGATGGTCAGTTTTCCTATGTTTGTGGTATGATCGATGAGAGCTTTCTTACCTCTCGATGCTGTTGCTGATGGTTTGAGATATTTGCAAATAATTTGAAATATGATATCTTCCACGAGTTCCACCGCGAGCTGGAATATTCTTCCACGAATAATGAAAAACGTCTGTGATATTTTAAAAGTATTTAATTGTCTGTTAAAATAAAAGTTTTAAAAATAATATATTTTTTCTTGAAACTTTTTTTTCCTACCAAATATTGTGACTTTTCTATCGAAACTTTTTTATCTTGAAACTTTTTTTTACCGGGAGAGGGGGCAACTTTGAAATTTTAAATAGGAACCCCCATGGCTAATGGTATTTTCCGATTGTACACAACATTTAAGAAATGTTTTATTCTTGGTGTTTTTTCAATTGATCCAACTATTTTGGAGATAGAAGCACTGAAAGCGTGGAACTTTTAAAGTTTGGAACCCAATTTTATAGAAGACAAAGAGGGTGGATCTTACAGATATTTTTATTCTACTTTTTGATGGTGTTTAAGAATCCGAAGTCAGAATTTTAAAGTTCCAAAATTTTTTAATCCGAAAATATCATTGAAAATAGGGGTTTCCATTTGAAATTCAAAGTTGTCCGATAAGCTTTGTCCATTGGGTACACGGCCCAGTTTTGTCTAGGTTCAGCGATTTTTGTATCGCACGGAATATAACATTCTTACTGCAGAATAATTATCTACATTAATTTGTTATAACGTTTTTATTTTCATTAAATTTACAGTATAAAATACAACAATAGAAATATATGATATTCGTAATTTTTTTATAGAGTTGGATTCGAGATAAAATTAAGACAGTTAAAAAAATTAAAGAAATAAAAATATCAATTAAAATTTGATTGCAAAATAACTTATTAAATAAATAAAAAAATATTGATGAGTAGACAGCACATGACATAATTTTTTAATAAATGATTTACTAACTTATGTAATGCTCTAAAAATAAATTAATAAATTAATGATTTAGATGACCAGTAAATAGGCATGTGATGATAAAATTCGAAATAAATTAAAAGTTAACGCTTATAAATCAAAAACAAAAATAAAAGAAAAAAAAATTGAAATATTTTTTGATGAATAAAAGCAGGAGTGATATCTCAAATGAATAAAATAAATAGGTTAATAATTAATAAATACCAATAAAAATATGGTTATTCTTCCGTTATAAATACATTATTGAATATGGCAAAGATTAGCTGATTCTTGAAATATTTTTTAACTCCTAAGTTTATTCATTATTATAATTTTGCATTGTAGTGTTTAATTTTTTTGTTATAATATAAACTCCAAACTTTAAAAAGTGAAATAAACGAGAATTATTGTTGTAAAGCCCAGGTAACAACACATTTCCAAACAATTTATAAAAAACTACAATATCTACCACGTTTCATATTAAAAAGCTTAATTAAAAATTTAACACAAAAAGTTTAAAAATTAATTTTTCCCTGAAAAAGTATTGCAAAATTTAAACATTTTAAAAATCCTTATACTAAAATTACGTAGTGGGGATAGTTCTCCTATTTATTTTTGCTTCTCCAAATTGAAAAAAAGAGTTTTTCACTTTAGTTTCCCGACAAAAATGGCTGAGAAGACCCAAATGAAACCAAAGCCACAATTACTTCATCGAAAACAACACCACTTTACATAAAATACTGTTTTTCATTAAAATTTATTTCAAGTCTTAAGTGATAGATTTTGTTGTATCGTATTATTCTTTAATTTTCATATTCGAAAATTATTGAATAGCTTCAATTTTATACTTTTAAACGGGAGGCTGAGATTTCATATATCCTCTGACAGAGTAAGCTTAAAGTGTTCCCTATCAGGAATGAATTCTCATTTGTTAGGACTAGTCCATCGTAGGAAAATCTCAATGTGTTATTGAATTCCTGAAAAAATTTTCTCCTTAGAATAATTAATACCTAGATAAATCACTGTCTTGTGGAACTCTGAGTGAAATTCATCTCTTCACGAACTGAAGCCGTCTATCGTTTCTTCCATTTGCCAAAGAACCAATTTATTATTGTCTGTAAAATGTTCAAGGGATTGAAAAAGCAACCACTATACTGATGGCCACAGTTGGCACTGTCCAATTTTCCATACCGAGCTGCTAACTGGTATTTGGATAAGGAATCCGGGTCGTCGTCTCTCTGGTTCCCATTGTACGGTCTGGGGAAGAAAGACAAAGAATCATTATTGTTATTTACATTCAATAACATATAATCTTAAATAATGCTATAATAAAACTATTTTTAATTGTAAAAGTTTATTATAAAATCATATGAACACGGAGAGAAATACTTTGGATGAGTGCTTGTATGTTGAAACAAAAATACAATTTGATGCATCATGAATAAACTTTTATCTTACTACACTATGAAATTATCACCATTACAATTCACTATTAATATGTAGTTTTTTTTATGTAGCGTCAACTAAATATTGATGCAGCACCAATTTCGGAAGGCATATTTTTTTTTCCTAACAAAGAAGACCCAAGAGCCAAGGTAAAACGACTCCATGGACAGGCCAACGAGATAACAAGGTCTGGAAGCGGAAAATTCACCTAACCATCGGGGTGCTAGCAACAATCCAACTTTCATTGTCTTCATCTTCGATTTTAACAATCAGTGTTTTCGTTTGTTGGAAACAATGAAGGTGGGATTATTGAAGGTGTATGAAAATTATTATAATTCTTTCCATAAATCTGATTTCACATTTACTAGCAGACCATAATTATAAATTTCACTCACTAGATGTCGCGAAAAGCGCTCGAGAATTTCCGTTTCATAATCTCGAGAATTTCCGTTTTTATCCTGTTTAGTTAATTTTAGCTATATGATTCATGGATTATTCGGATAGTCTCATAAATAGTTAATCAATTTCATAGGAAAATTTTCCACTAATGACTCCGATGAACAACATTTTATATTCCTTACTGGCTATTTTTAATGTAATCAATTTCAGAGGGGTGCTGTGCCTTCCCGAAAAGAGGTATGCTGAAGGTGTTGGCAAAAAAATAATTTTTCTGAATAGAAAAAAATGTTCATTAAGTTTCCTCTTTTCAAGGCGTTTATTTAGGTAATTCAACCTATTAAGGGCTGCTTGTTTCTTAAGGCATAGGTGCCTTTTGCGCTCTGATTACTGACTATCAGAAAGGGTGTACGCTGGAGCAACATCACCAGCTCTGGCTCCAACAGCTTTTTTTTTTTTTTTTGAAACGATAGAATTATTCATATATGTTACAACTATTAATTCATGAAATGAACTTGATACTTCTTAACATACCTGATATATATAATTTTTTTTTTGTGTTTTCAAAAAACAGAACATATACACTAATTTTAATAGGGTATCATGAAAATATAAACTGTAAAAGAGTCCATAGCTCATTTGCTATAGTAGCAGAAAACTATTGATGCCTTATCAATATCCAGTATTATCATGAAAATAAAAATTGTAATAGAGCCCATAGCTCTATTGCTGCAGGAGAGAAAACTATTGATGTGTCATCAATATCACGATTGATACCCATTATCCATGCATGGAAAAATCGTTGCTCTAGCAGTGCTGTTTTAGTGTGGTAACAAAAGAGTGTTGTTCTGACAACAATATTTATTGAATGTGATTAATAAAGAGAATTGTTCTCTGATCAAAACAAACTATCAAATAGTTTTGTCCACACAACAATAAATATTGATGGGACAGGAATAACCATAAAATATTGTTACAGTGACCATAGATAAGTATCAATGGGAGACATAAACCAACCGCTTTTCCACAAATTAAAATTCTTTGTGGAAAAGCGGTTGGTTTATGTCTCCCATTGATAGTCTACACATCCACAGTCAAAAGGTATTTACTCTTTTTAATACCATAGATAAGGTTGTCACAACAATTCATTTCTCTCCGTGAAGAGATTATATAAGAAAAAATGCCTAGACCAAATTTTAGGCCATTACAACTTTTATGTTCAAGGTAAAATAATTCTATTCCTAACCTCCTTTCCTTTATCCACATTAAGTTAAGCAAGGTTAAAATTATAATTAATGACAATAAATGCTTACAATTAAAAATAGACCTACCTCACATTCTAACGTAAGCATTATCCTATTTATATCAATCAACATTAAAAAATCGTAGAAATTTTCAGTATTTTTTTTCTTTGTATAACTAATCAATCCTATTTGAGATAGTATCTTATTTTGATAATTCTATGTCATTGAACCTTTCTGGAAATTTCCGAGGAATCACTTTCTTCACCAATAAACATCTTGAACGTAGAAAAAAAATTAATTGCTCTTTTTCCCAACTCTAAACGTGACCTTAAAGTTTGCACATTTAATTCGCGTAAAAAGCTTGGCCATGTTACAACTTAAATGAGCTTAGTGCGTTATTTTGTCAGATGAAGCAATACAGGGAGATTCTGCCATTAACATCTTCGACCGCAAATGCCCTTGCAGGTTTCCGGCCTGCTGACGAGAAGTTTGTTTAGTGTCTCCGTTACCCTCTGGCCTCAGACACAACTTCCATCCACGTGATTAAACTTTGGTTACATGAAATTCCATATTTAATTACTTCATTCAAAAACCAATAAACACTTCTGACCCTCTAAGGACGAATAAAGAACTAAATTTTGGAAGTTCTTCATCTCACGTCAGATTGAAATAGCATGACGGCAGCAGCCCTTAATCACTATTTAGGAGAGAGGGGGAAGTAAGGTTAAATTTACAAATGATGATTTACTTTTTTTTCTACAGCTTTGTCTAATTAGCAGTTTAATGGACAATGGCAATGGATGAACGAGAACACACGCAGAATAAAAAAGTAAAATAGCAGCATTTAAAGTCTACTAGATAACCTTAGAGCAACAAAAACAACACATTTCAATAGCAAAAGCAGTTTTAGGGATTGGAATTTAATTTTAAATTTAAATCGAATGCATTTTCAAAATGAATGACTGGATTGTATCGAATACATAACAAGCGATAGCTCATTAGTAACATCGGCGAGATGAATAATCAATGTCCCTCTTCGATCTCACTAGCGGAATCTTTCCTTTCGTTTCTTATTTTATAGTTAGATTAAAATGAAAATGTTTAAAGCGATTATAAATTATATCCTTATTTAGACACTGAAATCGTAAAATAAAGGAAAACATTATATTTACAAAGAGGCGAACCGCGATCGTCATGTTATTGAAGTAGCTTAGCAGGAAAATAAACACCCCGGTCATTAAAATATGAGAGAAGATGATGTTTCTCACGCAAGACGTGAACTCGACGTTTGTCGCAATAGATCTTCCTTCCGGAAGTAATAAAACTCGACCTCTACACGTGTATATGAAAAAGAAGGTCTCATAAATCTTCAGAATACTGGACCTTTCTAATCTTTGATGCGATAGAGACATTTGTTCAGTTACATTTCCATTTCATTTCCTTTCACTTGTTTTTCACCGAATCTACGTGCTTGGAAAAATAAGAGTACATGAACCATTCCTTTAATGTCATCCATACACAAAAATTGTATTGATTGTAATCCACTTAAATAAAATTATGACACTAACTGTCAGCAGTAGACAGTTAACATTAACAAACTCTTAATCGATTTTCTTTTCGATATGATATTTTTCATATAAAAAGAATGTACAGATGGAATGTACTTTAAGTTCGATGAAAGTAAATTTGACCACTCAGATGTAAAAACTCACGATAACTTCTTGTAAATCCAAACGTTGGAGACTTTTTCTAGATGAATTCTGTACAGTTGTTGACCTTCAAAAGGAAGGTACAGAATTCCTCTAGAAAAAAGTCTCCAACGTTTGGATCGTGAGTTTTACATCTGAGTGGTCAAATTTACTTTCATCTAACTTAAAGTACATTCCATCTGTACATTATTAAGTACCGAAAGGTGCTTTATGCTATCAGTGTGGGGAAACGTGTCTGTCTGTCTGTCTTCTGTCTGTCCGTCTGTCTGTAACTCTAACTCCTCCGAGGCTATGAAAGATTTTCAAAATCTGTTTTCGTCAGTCGATGAATATGGTTCATGGCACGAATCAGTTACAAATATTATCTAAATCGGTTCATTGGCACGTGCGCAAAAGGTACCTCTATTTTCCCGCCTAGCAATTTTCAATGGGAAGATATATTGAGTAATATATCAAACAAATCGTAATGACGAGATAGATGCGGTTATTCATTACTATTTTCGTCAGTCGATGAATATGGTACATGGCACGAGCCAATCACAAATATTATCTAAATCAATAGCACGTGCACAAATGGTAACTTTACGACCCCATCTAGCAATTTTCAATGGAGAGATATATTAAGTAATATATCAAACAAATCGTAATGACGAGATAGAAGCGTATATAAATTACTATTTTCGCCAATTAATAAATATGGTTTCGGGAATGAACCATTTTGAAAATGGTTGAAATCGAAACAATGACACGTGCTCTAATAGTACCCTTATGACACCCTCAAAAATTTTCAGTGCTAAAATAAGGCATGTAATATATCAAACGACTTGGAATGTTGTGTCATGAATGAATATAACGTAAAATTAATGATAGAAGTAATTGGTTCTAAGGAACCCTGTTTAGCGGAACCATTACGGTTCATTGGAACTTTCAATGCTAAAATATGGCAGGTAATATATCAAACGATTTGGAATGTTGTGTCATGAATGAATATAACGTAAAATTAATGATAATCCAAATTGGTTCAAAGGTACGTGGTTAATGAATCATTATGGTCCTTTAGAAACAATATTAACATAGGGCGGTTTAAAATATGGTTCCACCAATGGTTTAGTTTAACCTTTCGGTACTTAGTTATGTCATTCCTTAATGGTTTATTTTTTATGGAAAATATAATATCATAAGTTTAGAATAATTCTACTTTCGATTTTGTTCTTGTTTTTCTCCCTTTTACTTTCAGCCATGAAAAACTCAAGAAAATTTTGCGTTCCTCTAACTTCCTTTCAAAATAATTTTTATAATAATTAAGATTCGTTAATGAAGGTGACTTTGCCACCAAAATGTACATCCAAATCAATAAAAATTTTCTATGTGGCTTTATGGTTCCTTGTTTAGTATTACGATTGTATTCACAAAATTTTTGCTCACTATGTATATTTTAAAACATTTCCTTATTATCGAGAATTCTGAAAAAGGGCACTGACTATATACATATTGTATGGGGCATTTGTTTTTAATACTTGCATTTTCTATTTTCCTGTGAAATGGATGGAGGTTTAAGAAAATTTTAGTATCCATTTCAAATCTCAAATCTTTATATTCAATATCGCTCACAAAATGAAGAAAACCATTTGTAAAATGCACATAAAGAAATTCTTATTATATCGAATAATGTATATACACAATCTCGATATACAGGGTGATTCACAAAGAGTGTAACAAATCTCGGCATTTTGTCGTGCAAGCCATTTTTAAGTGATAACTGGTATATGAACCTAGGTCCTATTTGACTTCATTACAGAACCATCAGTTTTTAAAGTTTTGAAGATGTAGTAGTAAATCCATACATTAATTAAATTAAAAATGCAAAATACAGTCATTTAATAACTGACAATCACTTGTTTGTTGACAATGTCAGACTTAATCAATTATCTCAACATGATGTATGCATTATCCTAACAGATGGATTGGTCGTGGAGGTCTCATCGTTTAGAGTTTTACCATGTCCTGCTTGAGCACTATTTGCTACTACCCTTATAAAACTTTGATCTGTTGTAATTCTATACCTAACTGAAATACGATCTATATTCAAATACAATTTCTGTCGAAATTTTACCCTCTATCGATTAAAAGGAAAAAAAAAATCTTACGTATATTACAAACGGTTTTTGGCGAACCAAAGGTTGCGAAACGCTGAAAATTAGAAAAGTTCATTTCCACGGTAAATATACTTACGGGAAAAAAAGTTGAAAGGGAAATGCAATCCACCCGTATTTGGAGGGATCGTTGTGGGCTTCACATATACATCGTTGTAGACATTCAGACGGGTCGACACCTGGAAAGCCTGATAAGGGATTATCGGCAAGAGTGTAGAGGATGTCGGAAAAGCCATTGGTCATAAAAGACGAAAAACCGCCATCCAAAGATCTTCCTCCATTCAAAGTGTTGAGCAGTCCGATGAAAGGAGGCAGAAAGATCACGGCCAAGCCTATCACGACGGTCGAGACAGCCAAAAGCACCAAAAGATTGCTACTCCCTTGAGGAATTCCTAACTGCGTTAAGTCGAAAGTTCGTGCATTCGTGGCCAAACTGAAAAGAGGGACGGTGAACGAGACACTTGTGTTCAAAGAATTAGCTGTAGCAGCTTGAATTACGGGAAAAGGAAGGAGTCGAGCGAGGAAGGAAGTTTCGTTGGTCAATGATGCGCCAAAAGGAAAGGACCTTTTCTCGAAGAGCCGGTCCAGTTTGAGGGCCCTTGCTCCACGTGCATGTGTTCCCGATGACGCCCATGCAACATCGGAAAAGAATATGGCAAAACACAAATATGAAAGTATTATCATCAGTAGGGACTTCATTGCGCCCTAGTAAGGAAAAAAAAGTAAAACAGAAAAAATATTTTTTAAACTTTAGCTGAGCAAATAATTTACAAGAACTAACAAGTAAAATTACTTAAACGTTATGCTTAATAAAGGTTTAAGAATTAAAGATATGCAATTTGTGTCTTCTCATTTTTGATTACAGTAGTTTTGATTGCCAAGGGAGATTGGAGCACAAATTTCCATTCTCTTCGTACACTAGGTTGCATTGGTATTTGTTTATTGCATCTTTATTTCTATTCTATTAGTCCTTTCACAGAATTGTTGAGCAAAAATTATTATAACAATTTATAATAATGCACCAAGGAGTAGCTTAATTAAATAATCAATGGCTAACTCAATAAGTTTAAAAACACATTATTTTAGTCATGTTAAAGGAATGCTAGGGGGACCCCTGGGAAAATGATCCCTAAGTATTATATTATTTTTTTGGCTGAAGATTGTTCTATAAACGCGAAGTCATTTTCAACTTTATACAAAAGTTTCAGTATACTTAACATAAACAGAGGCTTCTCTACAGATTCTCGATTGAACTAACCATTCGGTTCTATCTCAAATTAAAATATTTAATCGTTGAATAGTTAAAAGATAAAATTTCCCTAAAATCTTCAATATAAAATAATTTTGTAGCTTACTTTTAGTTTTTCGTGAAAACAAATACATTCCCAGGCCACCACATAGATTCCTTTTCATACATTTCTGTTATCGATTTCATTTCATTAAGAAGTGTCATCACCCAGAGTGTGAAGTATATTTTCCTTGTACAGGTGTATTTTCCTCTTCATCCTAATGATGAAGCCTTTTAGATGCAAGATTTTCTTAATGAATAAAATAAAAATATCTCAGCAGTAGGCCGGTGCTTTTTCTTGTTTGTTTATTAAGTCCTGGAAGGAGTGGTTGTCTTTCAAAAATTCTCAGACAAGAAGGAGGAAGTAGGAGGCAATGATGCGCATCGAGGAAGGAGCGAAAGGGTTGAGTTGAATGAATGAAATGCGAATAGTTGAGAAAGAAGAAAAAGAAGGAGCGGATCGATCTAATGACCCGGATTTAAAAAGAAGGTCGAGCTATACATGAAGAATATTTTACCCTTTTGTAGAATGACTAACTATCCATATGTCACTCAGTTCATAAAATAAATGGAAATGTTTTCGATTACGATTGATACGTCATACTTTTTGAATGACAAGAGTTTATGGGTATTTTGGGTCTATCGACTAAGTCATTCGGACAAACACAACTGCCCACCGAAAGACTCAAGATAGACTCGAGAATTAATCTATCTCGGGCGGAAAAGATGATGTTCAGGGAGTAACTTGCTTTTTTACATTTATATTATCTTAATTCATAGGAGAGATTATGAGGCTGCCGAGGAAAGGGAATAGATACATAATTGAAGGGCTCGGGGCAATAAGGACATAACCCATAGGAAGAATGTTTTGAGAAAAGTGATGATATATTTTTAAACAATCTGTAAATCTCTACGGTTGATGTTTTGCTTTACTGTAATTGTTACTGAAACATACTGTAAATGGATTTCACGAGCAGTAATTATTACATTTAGCAAGAACTTCGTCCTATGGGTTACAATCCTTATTGCCTCGAGCCCTTCAGTTAAAAACTTTCCTGCAAAAAATATATTTTTGTGGATATAATATCGTAAACGCTAAATATCGTTTAAGAGATGCTATTTACCTATTTGACGATTGCTAAGTTAAAAATTAGCACGTTTGATTTTGACGTGGGTTGAAAACGATTGCCATGCACGTAGGTCGAAAACGTGGTCATGCACGTTAACTGGACCGATATTTTAAATTGCTCATTATGCGTAATATCTTAAAACTTGCTGATTACTAAATTAGTTAATATAGTCCTGTTTTACAATAGTTTTTAATGATATTTTATTCTATTTTTTATGTATATCGCTAATTTTGCTATCACTAAAAACTATATCAACTAAATACTTTTTGCTTCCTATTTATTCTTTGTTGCTAATTTAGGCTTTAAGAATGCCGAGGGAAAGATCTGGTTCAATTTGGCAGCTAAATGCTCTCGGGAAACTTTTAAAACAATTTAGGAGTCTCTTATGCTACTATCCAACTTTCCAACTCATTACTTCCAGTCTATTTAATTCAATTTGCAAGTGCAAGTGAGGGTCATAAGGTCAAACGAAGATTTAAAGGTCAGCACAGTGTGGCTCTACATTCTTAGCGTGCTATTTATTCATTAGCTTCTAGATTCCGCTTCCCCTCATTAGGAAACGCCGATCCACATCTCACAGATGAAATTTTTAAGTCATTAAAAACCGTTTAGTTTAATTTTTTTTCTAAATAAAACTGACAAATAATTTTAAGTTAATCTAATAATTTTTCAGAGAATAGTTTAATAGAGAATTGGAAATCTTGGTTATCGAACCAGAAACATCTATTACATAAAAACAACTGAAGAATTTAAATGTTAAAAAAAACAATATTATATATTGAAAATATTATATTCGATTGCGAATGTTTATTCTGATGAAAATTCATTTAGGGTCCGAATTATTTAGAGGGGATGAAAAAGAAGCTTAACCTTAACCTTAAAAATATTTTGAAAGAAATTATATTGTTGACTGAGATTTTTCGCCATGATTCACTGTGACGTGGATCGGCGACCTATTGCAACATCATAAACTTCATTCAAGCAATAAAAAGTTCACATTTAAATAAATAAAAGAAAAGATAAATAAATGAATTTTCTTTTCATTTATTTAAATAAATAATAAAAATTGAAGATATACGTCACTATATAAAGCTCATACTTTATTACTACATTTTTTGCTTATAAAAAGAAAATTATTGACCATAATTTTTAACAACACACGCTTTCTGATCTTGCAATCTAGTAATTACGCTTTGCATATAAGAAAAAAAGTGACAAAATGAGTGAAATTAACTTCATGGTAAGTAAAAACTTAAAAGTTCACATGAATCTTTCTTCGTGGAAAATGAAACCTATGGGGGGGGGGGGGGAGAAAACAAAACGCGTTATGCACTATGAAGCAAAAGCATCCGTAAAGATAAACGAAATCTCATTAGATATAATTCATCTAAACTATTCTCAAGACTAAATTAACTCCAGTATTACATGGTTGATGATTTTTTAATGAAGTTGCTTGAAACAAATTTATGATAATTTAAATAAATAAAGTTAGCCGAAACGGATATAAGAAAGGTTACAATGTATGTCAGGAGGTGAATGATAACTATAATACCGTTCCTAAAGGATACGTCTTAATATATATTTAAACGTGTTTTAAAATATCATTTTCAAAGTATTGTAAAATGTGAAGTATAAGACTAAACTGCATTTTTAATTAAAGTTGTGTATGTGTAAATGAAGCAGTCAAACCAGAAAATGAATATTATCTAAGTTGTTTAATATTCTGTTCAGAATTCAAACAATGTGCCCTTTCAATGAATTGGTAAAATAAAGAGCCTAAACTTTATAATAGAAAAAACGATGATAAAAATTTTTTTCGAAAATAAAAGTAATTATGAAGAGGAAAGTTTAATTAGAACTGAAACTAATCCTTTGATTATAACTTCGCAAATCCTTTATTTGACCTGTTACCTTTTCTTTCTGTACCTTTATCTTAGGGATAAGAATAGTAGTATAATAATTGCATAATAATAATAAGTGCATTGTATATTTAAATATACTGTTTCTTTAATTTAGAAGATGAATTCGACATGCCTACATTTCATTGAGAGGCTTGATGAATTCAAGAAAAATTCAAGAAAGATGAATACAAGAAAATTTCCTTGGAAAGCTTTCTTGTTATCAAATCCTGGATACAAGATTAAAGTTATAACGAATTTTAAGTTTATTTTTACTAAACCTCTTACTTTCCTTAAATTATAATAAAATCACAAATTTCACAAATATTTAAGCTTCACCAAGTTTCTCTAGAGTACTTATAATTAAAAAAATTAAAAGTTCAAATGAAAATGAAATCAAATTCATTTTGATTAAAATTTCTCTTTTTACCTGCTATTCACGAGGGAAAGTGGAGATTACTTTGTGGTTCTTTTGCACTTGACCTTCTTTCTGTCTTGGAGCACCCCGTGATTCTTCCCTGTGTAAAAGTATCTTCTCTCCCGGCACAGTGCCTACGCAGCTTCCTATTACCAGGGACACCAACGGGAAATCCAAGACGAAGAGACCGGCCGACTCGGCTCCCTCTCTTTCTCTTTTCTTCTTTTTTTTTTATTCCACCCTGGAGCCGTTTTTTGCTACACGTTTCGTCCGAGGCAAGTTTCTTCTATCAACACACACGTGGATGGAAGCACTACTCTCTCTACTCTTTATGTGTTCACCTGTAGGGGTCAATGGCCGCTTGCTCGTGGTTTTCAGTGCGACTCTGGCGTCAGAAAAGGTCAAAGCGTCGCTCCACGGATGGAGGCAAGTGCGTACTAATAAAAGAAACTAAGCTTTTTCTCTCTAGTAGGTGGAGGAGAGGAGGACAGGTGAGCTATTATTGAACAAATATCATCTCCTTGTGGTTTTTTCCATTCTTGAAAATACGTGTGTCAGAAAACAACGAGAACTTTTGTAGTTCCTCCATTAAAAAAGGAAAACAAGAAAGTAGCTCATCTTGCTTTATCAGGATATAAATTTCTTTATAGTCTTCCTCATATAAGTTTTTAAATAATTGAAAAAAAAATCAGGTAAAAAGCTGGATTTTCTTACTGACAAAGTTCGCTAAGTCGTATTTTAACGTCTTATGAGTGAAAGTAGGGAATTTCAATAAGCAACTAATATTTGAGTGAACATATTTTGTAATTACAAGGATTAAAAAGCGTATTAATTTCTAAATAATATGGAAAAGAGGAACTGTTAAAAATGCAAGTATGTGCATTGTTTTGGACTTATGCAGTTTTTCTTAGGCGTTATGAATATATCATTCCATTTGATCAGTATTTGAACTGTCTCCGTTTACTGTGATTTCTTTTATCAGCCTGAGAAAACGATTTACATTTCAGGCATTGTCTGAAACAGCCTGTGAACATCTCGAATAAAGACAAAATAGAATAACCGATGGTTAGTCCTAACATAGATCCAATATCACAAAAATATCCAACTATATGATACCGCTGTTCTTCAGCCATAATCTCCACAATGTTTGATTTGAAATAATATATCATGAGATTAAAAATAGGGTTATATCCATTGGTTGCACTAACCCAATTAAAGATTGTTTTATTGCAAGCGGGAATACATTTGCACTCGTGTAGAATTTGTTGACTTAGAAACGAAAAGTATTTCAGCTCAGCTTCACGAGCTGAGACTGTAGTGTTGCAATATGGCAGAGATTCTGTTGAAGGTACATAAGGCAAACTGAAAGGAACAGAGATTAATGAAGTATGAGAATTATATTACTGGCTACAAATCTAGGAACGCTTATAAAAAGTAGAATGAATTTGGCGCATTTATAAATAATTAAAAGAATAAGAATAATTAATCATTAAATAAGTGAAATGTACTTGCTTTCAAAATGCAGTTACAGTCTGCTCAACTAAAGGAAAAAAACTGGACGTGTTTAATTAAATTTCCAAGTTTAATTGTTAGATATCATTAGTATTCCTTTGTGATATCATTTTATTTTTTTTTCTTGGATAGACTACAAACTTATATGAATTGCGTCTGACAATGATTAAGCTTCTTTGCTATTCTTATCCTATAAACGTACCAAATACCAAGTATAGAGATGCTGAATAAGTCGAACATACCGACAGCTTAAAATTTTTGGTAATACTTCATCAAGACATCGCATTTTACATTTTCGTTCCTGTACTTTGGTTGTACATGGCCGAATGGGAGAATTCCATTTCCTAACCTGAAAATACACAGGGTTGCGTTTTAAGCAATGGAGCAAATAATCTGTATATTCTAAAAAGAGGCTATTTTTGTCCTATAATACAACAGTAACATAACGAATGAACTGCATCATCATCAATGTCGCAACAGATACTTTCCTTTATCGTATGTTTATTTTTGCACTGTGATATCCCCGAAGCTAAAGACCAATTGGGTACTTATTTAAAGTATGTGTTACAATGATATTATTATCAATCAACAAAGGATGCAAAGCTCTTGACAATGGGTCAAATTTAGCAAGTTCCTACCTTCAAGTTGTTAACATTCTGGCCACAAATATCTCAGAAGCACATGGCATGGAATCTCATTCAGTGTTTTATACCGTCAATACTCTAATCGTAAAAACCAAAAAAATCAGAACAACGATGCCATCGTTGTGGAATATGAGAAAATGCTCCATTTTAAACGAGGGAATGTACACACTGTGTTCAGGATTCCAATTAACACATGCGGATCTTCAACTTATTACCAAAATCGAAGGGAACCTCTTATCCACAAGGAGATTTGAAAAACCGGAAACGTATTTCGGCTACCAAGTAGCCATCTTCGGGATTTTGTTCAACTTATTATTTCAACTGTTATATTGCACAGTTGATCCAGAAACCTGGTGTAATATTTTGGTTTATATTGGTTTATTAGAATTTTTGGCGTTGGCTACTAAAGTCATTTTGCGCCGACTACTAAAGTCATTTTGCGCCTTTTACACAAGGCATATCTGTACGCAGCCCGGGACAAACACAAACATCCATGCCCACGGCGGGATTCGAACCCACAACCAGGCAGACTCGAGAACTAGAAGTAATATTTTGAAATGAAACTCGAATTTACGAGGCTACCAACCACTTTCAAAGATATGAAATCCATCAATACCCGATTCACACTGGAGACTGGTAGAAAAATTATTGTGATGGACGGTGATTTTCGTCAAAAATTTTGCCTTCGGAACAAAATATCAGATTGTTGCAAAAGTTTTTTCCGGATTTTTATTCCGACACAAAAACGATTGAACTTGAATGATAGATTCAGCTCATGCAGATGCCGGCAATGGTTGAAAATTGAACCTTGAACTGTTCTGCGATTTCCCTCGTTGTTACATTGTGATCTTCATCAATTGCTTGGCGTAGATCACCATCTGAAATCATGATTGGCCGACCAGAGAGGTGCATCTTGAAGAGTGCTATCTCCGCGTCTGAACTGGCGATACCATTCTTTTATTGTACGTAAACTAAGAGTGCCATCACTTAAACGTTGGCAAATGTTTCGGTGACATTGCGCAGCACTGATCTTTCCAGAATACTCGTAGAAGATTATTGCTTGAATATACTCGCGTGAAAGGTCCATTTCAGACCGTTGATGGCACTCACAGATGTATAGTCAGAAAGTTGATTCTTGGATGTAATATAGCAAAGATATTCAGGAATCGAATGCAATAATTTGTTTAAAAACATATGAACACCCCCCTCGGAAAATGAGTCCTTCATGGGCACGGGTTCTAGAACCGAAAGAAACTTTTGCAACAATCTGATAAAAATTTAGGGAAAACCCCTTATCGTTTTGTTTATTTTTGAGAGCAACTGAAATTCAACACATTCTATCGACGATATCTTTCTGAATTTTCACGATATTTATTTGGGTTTTCTGTAAGTGTATGCTAATAAATTATGCAAAAGACATTTTCGTAATGCTTTCGCATGCATAGTTAAGCATTATTTAGTAAAAATGCTCATATTTTATCAAATATTTAATATTTTTATATTCCGATTGCAGGGTGTTGTTTCCACTGTACTTTGCCAAGTTTCCTAAAAATGGCAGTGCGTTGGGTTGAAGACCCTGCATGTTATAAACGAAAAAATTTCCATTTTTTTTAAAGAAATTTTTATATCTCCATGAATATACCTGCTATTTTCATACAAAAGAAAACAGATAAGTAAAAGAAGCCGCATAAGCATATGCAAGAGTAACAACGCATTCCAACGTTTTTTTTATAGCATTAAGGGTCCTTTGATGCCTAACATTATTTTTTTTATTCAATTTGTTGCTGGTTCCCTATTTTCGTTCGGGACAAAACCTTTGCTGAATTATATGAGGTTTAACATGCTCTTTACAACCCTGAAGTTTCAGGATAATTCGTCAAGTATTTTTCTAGATATTCGACAAAACGTCTAAAATCAAAGGTTGTAGCTATCGCGGACAACGCTGATAAGGGAACCATCTGAACCAATTTGATATTCAAAATAGACCGCGAATTCTTGTTTTGCAAGCATCAATAGCAGCTTTAGGTGAGAACATATTTCAATTGGTGTGAAACTGTGAGAAGCTGGTTCGGATGGTTCTCTTGTCAGTACAGGTCGCAGAATTTTTCCTTCTTTTTTAATTGTAATTATGAAATGTTTGAAGCATTTACTTTAGTGTCTTTAGTAAGAATTTTCATCAATTTATTCGATGATTTTTGGGGTAAGGAGGATTCCCGATCTGCGAGTCGGAAGTTTGCTCTGTCATGTGGCCTGTCTTGTGACTTCATGGAAGTCCATAACAATACGCTGTAACAGCATTACATTTCATTGTTTGCGATAGCTGAATTGTCTAGAGTAGCGAAAAAGTTGTGGTCTTATAACTTTGCTAAATAATTCTGTAAGTCGAGAGGTTTCTGATGAGAACAGCGATGGGGCGCCCTACTGCTCGGAGCATTTATTGCAATCACGAAATCGCATTTCCCTGAGGGATTCCTTCATCCGGGGAAACAATCGTAGTCACAAGACAATACGGTGAATAAGGAGGAAGTTCCAAAACCTATCACTGACATCTGCTCAAAACTGCCCTTTCCTCAACACACAAGATAAAGTTACTCGCCCAATCATGGCTAACTTCTTGGACGATTTGTCGTACAGTCCATAGGTAGAAAAGAGGCCCCCGCACAAGCTGTACTGTTCATTGTAAATGGATGGGCGACCTGCGTACATCCAGTGATAACTACAGTCTTTATCATTTTGCAGTGCCTTCTTTATTTTTTTTCATGGCAATGTTGCCAATGCTTTACTTATACCCATTTTTTTATAACCCTCAAATTAAAAGCATTAATAAAATTACAAAAGTAAATTTAAAAAAACGTATATACTAATGTATAATTAAAAATGAAATTATATGTTCTAAATGTACAAAATAAAATGAAATATATTTTTACCTCAATAGCAATTAATGGTATAATAGTTGTCATCTTCACAGGAAAACCAATAGGATTCAATAAATCAAAGTCCTCGTCTTCTGCATTCATGTAAAGCTAAAACATTATTATTTTTTTAATAATAATAATAATGTAACAGCAACTGGGAAAAAGGCCTTCAGATAAACTGGAGGTCCGGACCCAGTGTTGTCCCCCAACAGGCATAAGCCCAAAGCGGGGTTAATGAAAATACACTTAAAAAATTAACAAAAAATAGCGTAAGAAAACTAAAAAAAAGATAAATAAAAGAATATGTTACACCGACACATAAGCTAGATCAAGTACTATTAATAAAAACACTACACATAATGAATCCCATTAAAATAAATAAATAAATAAATAAATAAATCGAAAGAACAAAAGAGACTAAGTTAAGAAAAGAAAAACAAAAACTAAGGAGGAAAAGAGAAAACGAATAAGAGAGAATAAAAACGAAGGAAAAAAGTTAAAATTAGCTAGACAACGACAGGAAAAAATTCCTGGTATATTCAATAAAACTGTCATTAAGCTTTAAATAAAAGACAATATTTGTTATTAAAAATATCCAATGAAGGATGATTCATATTATAAGAATCGATTAATTTAAAAGCTGGATCAAGATTCATTACGTTAGTCCTCGTTCTGCCCAGGAACACTAACGACTGGTGCGTTCTTAAAGAGTTCGAAATACGGAACCCTATTAAGTTCAGGGTTTGCAGGGAGAAAATTCGCCCATTTATAATCTTGATCAAAGTTATTAAAAAATACCTTTCTCAAAACATGCTGCAAATTAAATAGGGGAACCAGGGAGGCTTTGTCGGGAATTCGCGTAATACGAACAAGAAAAGTATTAAAATTAAGTAATTTAGTTTGTAAATGACAGAATAATTGAGTGTTGCTTGAATACCAGATCCAAGGGGCATATAAAATTTTAGAGAGAACAATTGACTTGTAAAGAATAAGAAATGTTTTGGGTTTGATAAAGAAATTGGCCAGACAAAGGATAATACCCAAACGCCTACTGATCTCAACCAGTACAAATTCCAGATGATTGGTAAAGGTTAATTTAGAATTAATTGAAAATCACACCCAAGTCCTTAATCAAGGTTCGGCGTTGGATTTTAGAATTATTCAATGTGTAATCATACAAATAATTAACAACTTTCCTAGAATATGATATACAGAAAGTTTTAGTAACATTTAAAGATAGCCCATTCCGCTCGGCCCAGAGAACAATGCCGCAGACATCCTATAGCAGTCCTCCCAACTATGGACATCAAAATATAATTTTAAATCATCCGCGTACAGAAGAGCCTTGATTTCAGTATCTTTGATTTGCGCAACAATATCGGCGGTAAAAACATTAAACAATAAGGGACCTAGTGGAGATCCCTGAGGGACTCCACTACGGATTCTCCCAATTGCATAAACACTTCCATATTCTTAATTATGAAACTCCACTCGGTAAGGAGCGAGGCAAACCATTTTCTTAGGTTGTTAGAGAGACCAGCTTTATCGAGCTTATCTAACAAAAGACGAATGTTGATGTTGTCAAAGGCTTTGCTGAAATCAAGATACACAACATCAACCTGATTCCGCTGATCAATATGAGAAACCAAATAATGCAGTAAGCAAGCCAGGTTCGTAGAGGTAGATCTGCCCTTCCGAAACCTATGTTGCTCATCAGTAAGCGAAGGGTCAATAAATGATGCAAGGTAATTCGCAACATACGTTTCCAAAATTTTGGCAAGGAAGGGAAGAATTGTGATTGGTCTGAAATCCTCTGGTGATTGGGGCGTGGTAGATTTAGGTACAGGGATTATATTAACAAGTTTCCAAGCTCCGGGATATACACCTGTGGCCAATGAAACGTTAAATAGGATCCGCAGGGGTTGCACAATTGCTGAGAGGCAACCCTTAAATATATAATCAGGGATGCCGTTTGGATGGACAATTCTGGATGCAGAAATCTTAGTTCCCAACATGACGATATCAGAAATTGAAATTGGAAGAACCACAAGTTTACCATAAACTCGATCCCAAAAGCTCGAAACACGACGGTCTGGTGAAGAGAGTAAACAATCATTACTCATTGTATTTTCAAAATAACATACAAGTTCGTCTACAGAGCAGCAATTTGACCAAGATTGTTCGTCGACAGCAATTTTTTCCAAATAATTTCTTTGTTGTCTCCCAAAACAAATTAGGTTGGGAGTTTAAATCATTCTCCACCAAAGCATAATATTCCCTAAAATCCTTGTCAAACGCCATTTGAAATTTTTTCTAGCAATTTGATAAGAGACACAAAAACCCTGGAATGCAATAAATAGTTAATAAATACAACTGAAAAATAAAATAATAATAAACAAATAACAAAATACAAAATATATAAGTATAATCAAAATAAAACTAAAAAATCAAATAAAGAGCTGACAAAAAAGTGCACAAAACTATAAATCCAGCCATTTGGGTGACTTTCGATGAAAACCATGAAAGTTCTGCAAAAAACTTCACGAAACTGTAAATCCAGCTACATGATCATTAGTTAAGTTGGATTGCTTAAATACTTTTTTGTTTCTCGGTTGCTTCACTTTCCATAATTATTATTATTACTATTATTATTATTATTATTATTATTATTATTATTATTATTAACAATCAACAATTATCAACAAACAACAATTATTATTAACAATCAACAAGTTTTACATAAAATACAACGTAAATGCCTTAATTTTAAAGCTTTCATAATAAAGAACTTTGGCAATCAGCTACCTTTGACGTCCGCCCATTTTCATAACATTTTTAACATTGCGCGTATTATTAGTATCTCACTTTTTAACATTCTTGTTGGTATTTTTCACGCTAAGTTGAGCGTAGATTCTTTAGTGAATGATTTTAACTTTCAGCGTATTAGATTGACGCGTAGGGGCTTCGTTTTTACTCCCTTGTACAAATGGAAGACGTTTATTTCACGGATCGATCCGGTGTATAAAGTTATTACTAATTACTTAGATAATTTCAACGATGTTTGCTTTACGGCTTCTGATGAACTCCATTTTTCTCTTTTCTCATAATGCCTGTCTCTTTCTTCCTTTCTTCTTTTTATTTTTTTTCTCCTATTCATTTCCTATCTAATTTTTATTATTCGTATATTATTTTATTATTTTTTTATTATTCTCGCTGTGTTAATGTTATTATTTATTGTTTTATTTTTATTATTATTAATTTTTACATGTGGTTCATTAACCCCGTTTTGGGCTCAGGCCTGTTGGGGGACAACACGGGGCCTTGCACTCCGGTTTATCTGGTGTGTTTCTCTCCCTGTTGTTGTTACAATTGTTATTATTATTTAATATGATTTAATCTGTTGATTAATTTTTGCTTGTTTGTTCCAGTGTTATCAAATTTTAGGATTTCGGCCATACAACGAGCCTAATCTATTTGCAATGACCAAGAACAAATGACAATGGCATTTGGCACGTAAGAAAGAGTACTCTGACTGTTTGAAAGAGCAAGCATCTTTATTTTCTATATAATGACGCCTAAGGAAATCGTCCCTTAAATTGCAGAGTTCGTTAAGGAACTTTCCAGATCAGGAATGTTTTTTAGAAAGATGCAGAAACATTTATATGATGGTAGGATTAATCTAAATTCGTATTCTCAAAAGTGTTGGTCAAAAGCGAGAAGTTAGAGCCTCTGCTCACAGAAAAAAAAAATACGACCCAGCCATACTCCAGCCGTCTTATGGAAAGTCGACGTGAAACTTCTTAGAGTTAATAAAGTAAATATTCACTTTAAAAAAACGAAAAGAATTCTTAAATATGCTTGCACTGAAATTTTGTGTCTGATTGGGTTTGCCCAGGAAAATTCGACATTGCATCCACAACATTTTAGAATATCAAAGAAAGAGTATGAGTATTGAATTATTTCTGTCTATATTAAAAAATACTTCATAGATGGATTGCAAGAGTTCAGGAACTTTGTTTACAGCTTCATGAACATGTAACATTTCAGCAGAGTTGCATTCAGTCACAGAGCGTGGAATCATGTCCTGAATGTGGTTGTTTGTTGACAGTATCAGTTTTAGCAGCAAGAATTGCCCTCTCACACAATCAGTTGAGATCTTTATATAATTTTCTAATATGTTTCTCACACAATAAATTATATGAAAAAAATTTCTCCAGTTTTTTTAGCTCATTAAGGAAAGTAGCTTCACTTTTTCAGCAAAAGCTTGAACAACTGCAAGCCCTAGAAGTTGTATTCTCGTATTTGTTTTAGAATAATTTCTTACATCTCTCCAAAGATTTTAATAAAAAAAGAAATAATAATGATTTTTATTTATTTATTACTTTTTTTTAACTATTCCCCTTAAAACGTGAAATCATAAACGTCAAGCATCGTAGCTATGAAAAAGACAGGCCCTGGCATTGAAAATTAACCTTCACAGTTTTCATCTTGGATTTTAGCAATCAGAAATTTTTCGGTTGGTGGAAACAATTGCGCCACCATGACTATGTTTAGCCAACATAAGCTCTTATATAAGCGAATCAGCTATATGTCTGTCCAGTCAATCATCGATTCTAATAGTTACATCAAGATGTAAAGTCTGGGCATTTTTCTCAGTATTTGTCCACGTCTCACAAGGGGAGGACCAGGTCTGTTAAGCTTGGATTAAACGAAATTTAAATAAGTTGTTACGCACCCCTTAGTTAACGAGATAAAATCATTTAAAGTTGGTTATGTAGGTTATTGATGTGTATTTACTAATTCAGAGAATATAACAATCAAGCAGTCAAGTTGGTCATGTGGGGAAGTCGATGGGTTTCGATGCTAGAGGTCCCGGGTTCAAATCTTTTTTTTTCCCACTTTCATTTAATTCAATTTTTTCAAACATGTTTTTGAACAAATCATATATGGAACCATATTTAATGATTAAAAACTTATTATTATTAAAAACTTGAGGAAAATAATAAATTATTTATTTTTAATAAGTTATTATTATTATTATTATTATTATTATTATTATTACTATTATTATTATGTTATTACACAGTGTGGTTACATAATAATGATATGTAACATTATAATGTTACATATCATGTTACATCATATCCCACCTAGCCAAGCAGTAATCCCACGTCCAACGAGTGGTCCGAGTGCAGGTCGTCTTTACCTTTTCTATAACTATATACTTTCCGTATTATTATTTTTATATTAAGTTAATGTTATGATTTTTCTCTATCTCTCTCGATAACCTCTCTCTGTCGTCAATCTTTCTCATTTTATATATTTATTTATTTATTTATTTATTAGTATTAGTTGTTCTGATTCAAGTGTGCTGATTTTCATCTCTATACAAGTTTCTATTCGTACTTTGTCATGTACTTTATCAGTAGCCTTTTTTTCACTGTCACTTATTTTAACTATAGAGCCAGTAAACTATTTTAATTATTAGTCAGATTTTCGTTTTATTTATTTATTCTTATTTTATTTTTTTTTTTCTCTTTGTTTAAAATTTACAACTAGTTCAACTTGCCTTTTCCTTTTGCCTCTGCACTTCCTCCCCCTCACCGCCTCTCTATCTCCTCTCAATGCCACTGGCTCTTCTATCTCCTCCTAACATCCGCTACAGCTTCCCCTGCTTTCGTCTTCACACTCTGGTGCGAGTTCTTTTACCCCTTTCTCCTTGGGTACCCCTCCCCTTGTTTCTGTCGCTTGCATACATGTAACTGTTACTGTTGTATACCTATTTGACCTTTGGCTTTTTCTCCCTCTTCTAATTGACTCTCCCCCCATTCTGTTTCTTTTTTTTGCCCCGTCCTGTTACCCTATATTCTACATATTATTATTTTTTTTTCTTTTTATGTCATCCTAGAGAATAGAATAATCTCGCCTCCTTCCCATTCTTTCTGTCTTAATTCTTCTTATTTCTTTTATTTATTATTATTCATAGTTCTCTTACTATTATTATTAGTTCTTTGTCTCTTGCTTCTCCTAACTTATTCCTTAATTTCTCAATTTTTTCCTTTATTGGTGTTTTTTCTTTGTTCTCCCTTTTCTTTTTTAGATTTTTCTCTAAGTCTTAACTGCTTTTCCTTTTTGAATTTTTAGCTCATATTGTTTTCTCTTTATTAATTTCCCTTTTTTTTATTTATTCTATCCATTTACTTGTACTAATTAATTTACCTATTATTTTTTTTTATTATTATTATTACTATTAGTAGTAGTAATAGCAGTAGTAGAAGTATTACATACTTTACTATTATTCTAGGATTCTCCCCATCTCCCCTTCTTTCTGTTTAAAACTTTTTTAACTTCATTATTATTATCTTTCTCATTATTATTTTATTATTATTATTATTTTATTTTATTATTATAACTTTTTTTCTTCTTCTTCTTGTAAAATCAGAATTTCCTCCCCAACTCTTCTCTCTTTCTGATTTTATTGTGTTTTTTCCCACTTTTCTCTTTATTATTATTATTATTATTATTATTATTATTATTATTATTATTATTTTATTTTTATCTTTCCTGTTATTACTATTAACGACTGCACAGGATATAACTGTATAGGAATCTGTAAGGACTACTGTAGCTGAATTCTCGTAAAATGTCTAAATCATGTGCAATATGTTTGGATTTGTTACCTCGAAATGGAAATCACGCCGTATGTTCTGGTTGTAAAGCTGGACTTCATTTCCGGTGCTCCATTGCTGAGGCGACTTGGAAAGCGAAATCAAAGGCATTGAAGGCATCCTGGATTTGTGTAAACTGCAGAAAAATATCAGTTCCTGGCAAAAACGCGAAGGATGAAGAATTTCACAGAGGAATGGCTGGAAATTTGCAACGACCTATCTCAGGTTTAGAAAGTGATGAGCAAAATGAGAATCAATTATCCAGCATTCAGGAACTTCATAAAAAAATAGATCGTCTAATTATTGAAAACGGAATATTAGTTGAGCTAAAGAAAAGTATAAAAGAAATGGAAAAATCCTTGAAATTCTTATCCGAAAAGTACGATGAAATTATACACAAACAACAACAGCTAGAGTTAGCACAAAAGAAATGTGAAGAGAAGAATAGTAATTTGGTAGCTTTGTGTATGACTCAACAAAAGCAAATTGATAATCTAGAATGTAAGATTAATGTTTTAGAGCAGAATAATAATTCGTGCAATATAGAAATAGCAGGACTAACACTTAGCACGTATGAAGAAAACGTCAAAGAAATTGATAAACTAGCAAAAAATTTAAATATCAAGGACTTTGACCGTTCTCAAATAATTATGCTTCATACCAAGTCATTTCAAAAGGGGTCGGTCGTTGTTAAAATGAAAAATATGGAAGCCACTGTCAATTTTCTAGCTGGTAGAAAACATTTGAAAAAACTAGCTAGTAGTAACGAAAGTTATAAACATGTGTTTATAAATGAACATTTAACGCACACTAATAAGGTATTATTATGGAAGCTTAAAGAATTAGCTAAAACTAAGCATTGGAAATACGTGTGGGTCAAAAATGGAAATATTTTTCTTCGGAAAAATGATGGTGATAAAGTTCTGAAGATCACAGATATACAAGAACTGGATTCCTTAGCACAGTAATGGATTGAAACTTTGAAGTTTCTGTATTCTAATCTTTGGTTGGTGTTTTTGTGAAAATGTAAAATTAATCAATTGTAATTATGGAGAATATCAATTGTTGCTTTGTAAACATTCGCAGTGTGAAAAAGAACTGGGAAAATTTTGAAGCCTTTGTGTCACTAAATCCTAGTTATAATGTAATAGTTTTATTAGAAGTAAACATCCATGAAGATGAGATCCAGCTATTTATGTTACGTGGATTTAACTTTTTCGTTAACTTAAGAAATAATAAAAGAGGTGGAGGGATCATTATACAGGGTGTAAATTTTAAGTTGACAAAGCAGAATAACTCGAAAAATAAGCTTCACACGAAAAAATGCGTAGAATCCAAAGTTGATTATTTTCGAGGGGGCATCTGCTGGTGCTAAAATTAGCCCACCCCCCCCGGCCCCTGGGGGTGGGGCGGGGGGCAACTTTAAAATTTCAAATGGGAACCCCTATTTTTTATTGCAGATTCAGGTCCTACATAAAAAACTACGTACATTTTGTCTGAAACATTTTTTTTATTTTTGGTAGATGGCGCTGTAATTCAAGAAAATCCATTTTCTCATTTTTGCGTGGAAATAACTAATTTATTATTCATTTCGATTCCTACATTGTTTTAACTACAATGTAATTTGAAGACATTTCGTCAACAAACAAATAACGTAAACATTGGCATTTTTTTCAGAATGTTTACATTTTAAATTCTGATCTTTAGAAGAAAAGATTGTAATTTTTCAACTGTTTTTGTGAGTGTACAACGCCGTATTGCTTTTGAATTTACATTATGAATTATCTTTCTGTGGAAGAAAAAATTGAGATGGTGTACATTTATGGAGAAAGTGGGAGAAATTTTGATAATGCAGTCGCACTTTATGCTCAGCGTTTTCCTGGCCAAACGCGATCACGGTCTTCTTTTGTTCGAGTTATTAAACAATTTACTGCGGAAGGTAGTGTGAACCAGAAAAAAAGAACCCGTGCAGCTACTGTTTGTGGAGAAAACAATCAAGTGTCAGTCCTAGCTGCTGTGGCTCATAATCCACATGCGAGCACAAGAGAAATATCAAGGCAATCAGGAATTTCACATATGAGTGTTTGGAAAATGCTGAAGCTCCACAAATTTCATCCATATCATGTATCTATGCATCAGGAACTACATGGCAATGACCACCAAAACCGTCTAACGTTTTGTCACTGGGCACTTCAGCAGATGCAAACAAACCAACATTTTTTTGCACGAGTTCTTTTCTCCGATGAGTCAACATTCACAAACCACGGGGAAGTTAATCGACATAACATGCATTACTGGAGTGAACAGAACCCACACTGGATTCGAGAAGTCAACCATCAGCGACCTTGGTCAATTAATGTTTGGTGTGGGATAATTGGCGATAAACTTATCGGTCCATATTTTATAGACGGTAATTTGAATGGCAACAAATATCGTAACCTACTTGAAAATGAACTACCAGATCTACTTGAAGACCTGAGTATTGAACTTCGACAACACATGTGGTTTCAACATGATGGTTGTCCAGCGCATTATTCATTAGTAGCGCGCGAAGTACTACATCGACTTTACCATGGTCGCTGGATCGGCAGGGAAGGTCCTGTGAATTGGCCAGCCAGATCGCCTGACCTTACATCGCCAGATTTTTTCTTATGGGGTTACCTCAAAGATATCGTTTATAAGGAAACGCCAACCACTCGCGAAAACATGATTCAAAGAATAAGAGATGCTTGCGCTGCAATTACACCAGACATGTTATCAAGATGTGTTCAGGAATTTACAAAACGAGTCAATAAATGCATCGAAGTTGGAGGTCATCAATTTGAACATTTAATTTCATAAAACGGCGAGATGCAAGGGATTTAAGGACAACAAGCAGGCCGAAAGTGAGAGGCGAGGGGACTCACTGGAAATACAAGCACCCCGAAATTCATTTACTTGCAAGTATTTGCAAATAAGAAAAAATAAAACGAAAACAATCGGTCCTTTTAAGGACCACCAAATCTTAAACGGGAATAACTTCATCTTTACACAGTCTTTTACTTTTTTACTCTGTTAGTTAATGAGTTCACTCGTTAGTACGTAGGATGTTCGGTTAGTTAGTTAGCTAATCAGTTGATTTGTTTGATAATTATAAAGTTGTGTGGCCTCATGACCACGAAACAAAACAAAATTATCCTAATCCGCGGCAAAAAATAATAAAATAATAACTTTGCGGCAAAATTTACGAAGTAAATAAGTATTTTTTATTTCTCCGTAACCATTTCCACGCAAAAATGAGAAAATGGATTTTCTTGAATTACAGCGCCATCTACCAAAAATAAAAAAAAATGTTTCAGACAAAATGTACGTAGTTTTTTATGTAGGACCTGAATCTGCAATAAAAAATAGGGGTTCCCATTTGAAATTTTAAAGTTGCCCCCCGCCCCACCCCCAGGGGCCGGGGGGGGTGGGCTAATTTTAGCACCAGCAGATGCCCCCTCGAAAATAATCAACTTTGGATTCTACGCATTTTTTCGTGTGAAGCTTATTTTTCGAGTTATTCTGCTTTGTCAACTTAAAATTTACACCCTGTATATTATAAAGAGGACTTAGACATTGTCTTTGACAAAAAAAGCAATATGCAGGAATGCGAATGTGTAAATGGTAAAATTGGAATTAATATAGATAAGGCTAGTAAGAAATGGTTTGTGGATTTCTTGGTAATTTATCGGCCCCCTAGCAGTAACATTGATAAGTTTTTATTATCACTTGAGTCATTTATCAAAGTTAGAAAGCAGCTTGATGATTTAGTAATTTTCGGTGATATGAATATCAATGTAATGAATGAGCAGTCATCATATACTCGTAATTACTTAGCCTTATTATCACAATTTGGGCTAAAACAAGTTATTAAGGTACCAACTAGGACTGAATTGTATGGGAATAGAATTTCAAAAACTATAATTGATCATGTTGCTATTAGATGTGTCAAATGGAATATCGAAGTTAATGTATCATCTGTTAAATTTGCTGATCACAACTTAATTAAATGGAGTCTTCAAGTGCCGAAAAGAAATAGTAATAATAGAAAAAGAGATTATGTTAGCATTATAAACACTAGTGTTGTGAATAAGAACGTAAAGAATACAAATTGGAATGAAATTTTAAATTTGGATAAAACTGAAGATATTTATGCTTTGTTGGTGAATAGGTTTAATGCTATCTATGATAAATCGAAAACTTGCATAAAGCTAGGTAAGCAAGGCAAAAAACCCTGGATTTCGCAAGAATTATTAAATGAAATTGAAAAAAAGAACAACTTATGGAAAAAGGTGAAAGATTCCCAGTATAATAAAACTTTAATGATACAATATAAAAATATAAAAAACAGAGTGAACTCGCAATTGCGATACGCTAAAAGACATTTTTATAGAAATCAATTTGATTTAAACTTAAAAGATTCAAAGAAAACCTGGGAGTTAGTAAACGAGTTAATTGGGAAAAACAAGGCCATTGATAACAATGAAGAGGATTTTATTATGGAGAATCTCGACAATTTTAATGAGACATTTAAAACTGAAGTTAATAAAATTCGTCAACAAATGAGTAATATCACTTTTGTAACAGATAAAATTAAGGATATATCTAACACAATTGTTATAAGTGAAGTAGAAGAGAGAGAGATAGACAACATTATCAAAAAATTATCACCAAATAAGGGTGCAGGATATGACAAAATTAGAATGAAAGACATTAAATATAATTTGAAATACCTGTTAAAACCTCTAACCTATTTCTATAACAGAATTCTTATTTCTAGCAAAATTCCTGACCAGATGAAAATAGTTAAAGTTAGACCTATTTTTAAGAAAGGATCAAAAGTGGAATGTACAAATTACAGACCAATAGCGATTTCGTCATCTCTAATGAAAATTTTGGAATGCCTCTTATTAAATAAACTTGAATCCTTTTTTAATAAATATAATATAATGCACTCTCAACTATATGGATACACGAAAAAGAAAGGGACTCAAATGCTATTATCACATATGACAGATGAATTAAATGAAGCTTTTCATCATGGTTTATATGCCACTGTGGTTTTTTTCGATTTAAGTAAAGCATATGACATGGTTGATCATGAAATATTGATAGCTAAATGCAAAAAATATGGCATTCGAGGAAATATGAGTTTGTTATTAAGAAACTTTTTGAGCAACCGTGCACAGAAAGTTTGCATGAAGGATCGATGCAGCAGTAGCACTTTAGTAAAATGTGGTGTATTTCAAGGATCATTATTAAGTCCAATGTTATTTAATTTATTTATGAATGATTTACCATTAAATATTGAATATGGAAAAATTTATTTATATGCGGATGATATTGCTTTATCAATTGTTCACAGAGATGAAGCTAAATTATTGGATGAATGTCAAAAAAATGTATCCCATGTTGTTGATTGGATTAAAAATAATAGATTAAGTTTAAATGTAATGAAGACGCATATTATGAAATTTAAAGTACCAAATAAAAGATACGAACTGATGTTTAATACAAGAATTAAAGTGCATGAGACAAATTGTTGTGCCAAATTAAATGTATGGAGGCATTGTAACTGTGCTGTAATTCATGAAGCCTCAGAATTAAAATATTTAGGACTCATTTTTGATTCTAATTTAAGTTGGAGAAATCATATTGAAAATTTATGTGCTACATTGAGGAAAATTATACTTATGATGTACTATATAGTATGGTTCTGTCCTGTAAAAATCAGAAAATTACTATACGTAGCATACTTTGAATCCAGGATGCGATATGGTATTTCAATTTATAAATTCTCATCGGCTGCAAGGGAAGTTGAAAAATTGCAAATAAGAATAATAAATCTAATTGGCACAAATTCAATATATGACAAGTTAGACACTAATAAGAAATTCAAAAAGCTAAAAATCTTAAAATTTCAAGATCTATATGAGTATATCATCTTTGTGCAAAATTTTTTTAAGAGTAGCTGGCTGTATAAAACTGTAAACACACGTAATGTACGTAATATGCAAACCTTTATTGTTCCACGAATTATGAATAATTATGGTAAAAAGCTAAGAAACTATTATATCCCAACATTTTTTAATACGGTACCAAAATGGATTCAAACATTGAGATCTTTTAAATTTATAAAAGCAGCATATTATAGATGGAAAGAATATTATTAATTATTTTGGCAAAGTATTATGTTGCTGATCAAGTAATATTGCCATTTTGTCTATAGTATAGTATTGTGAAATTTTTAGTTTTTATAGTTACATGTATTTGTTGCAATGTATCATATTATCCCATACAAGCCATATATGAGGCTTCGGGATAATTAGTTATAATGTAATTGTTTTTAGTTCTTTGAATAAAAAAAAAAAATAAAATAATGTTATTACACAGGGTGGATACAAAAATGAGCCCCCCCCCCTCTTTAATTTTCGTAATCGAAGCAGATATGTCAATTTTGATGAATCCAATGAATAGGATGTTGTGGGTGGTCTATCCCATGGTGCACTTTTCGTCATCCCAAACAGGCAAATTAGGACACATTCAAATACTATCTTAAAAACCGTAACAGATACACGAAAAATTCTTATTGAAGACTTGTTCAGCATGGAATTCCGAACAAAACAAAATTATTTTTCCAAAATCCGATGAACGGGTCACCAACAATCACATGTTGAATTTATTAGTTACCTCCCTATGCACTTCACAAAGGCATTTGAATATTCGACGTGGAAATCAAGAAAATACCAAAAATTACAATAATCATATTCACTTTTATGAAGAAAAGCAAATAAAAAGCATGTGTCAGCATACACAAGACAGAAGAATTCCAAGATGGCAAGCTACCCTGTTCCTGATATTGTGATTGCATCAGAATCTATCGACTTTCCTACATGACCACCTTGACTACTTGAATGTCATACTCTCTGAATTAGTAAATACACATCTATAGCCTACATAACTAACTTTAAATGATTATATCTCGTTAACTAATGCCCATTAGCATGAGTTACTATGCCATGTAATAGTGGGAGGGGTGCGTAACAACATATTTAAATTTCAGTTAAATCCAAGCTTAACAGACCTGGTCCTCCCCTTGTCAGTCTGCGCATCAGATGGCGCAATTGGTTACGCATCAGTGTATTGAGTTCCTGGTTCGAATCTAGGCTGTGGAATTTTCTTTGTTTGAATTTGAAATCAATAATGTTTTGTATAAATGCCCGAAAATTCGAGCCTCTTTGAAGATTATTAAAGACTGTTCAACCTCACCATTTTCAAATTTAACTCTGATCCTTCCTCGATTTTGCATATATGTCTGACGTTGTTTCTTTTCTTTTTTCAATAATTCCGTAACGATAAACAATGCGAGATAAATTTGAACCTTATTCCAAAATCTGAGTGATCTACTTAATTAGAAGTAGCTGTCACTGTGTACTGTTTTCAACCATAAATCCAAAGATAGAGAATGCAAACTATTTTATTCAATGAAAAAAAAATAATGACCTACCCAACGAACATCTCCATTGACCATGTATCTTTTACTATTAATCCAGACTTGCGTATACAGACTAGCAATGCCTGAGTATATATGCGATCCTTGAAAAAGAAAGAAAAAAATTACTTCGGAATAAATTATTTTGATGTATACGATATAATACGTATATGCAAAAGTAAACAGATTGATCCCAGAAAGCCTTTTTAATAGATGTGTCCTAAAAATGACTGACGGTTTTTAAAAAGGCATAGCAAGAAATCTGTGACAGTTATTAAAGTTATTCTTGCAGGAAATTCAAGAGGTTAAGAATTTTGTTTTGGTACGTGTCCTCGTATTTTGCGGATCGATTTTCCGAATGCGCGTAATGGCATTCTCAACGGTCGGCAGAGAGATTGGTGCAGTCATGGCCGACCGCGAAGTCCAACGATGCCTGCCAACTCATCTACAACACTACTCGTTCGTATAAATTTCTCGTAATGTACAATTGTATTGCTGTATTCAGATTCAGACTGCTCTGCACTGGAAACTCCTTGTTGGTGTTGGACTCTCACCCAATCGGTGATATTCCAATACAATAATATTCTTTTCTCCAACGAACCAATTTGGTAGTAACACAAGGAAACGTACCAAAATAAATTCCTGACCTCACACATTACGAGGGGCATTCTAAAAGTGTTTAACCAGAAACGCTGGACACATCCCACCAAATCTGTTTTTACTTTCTCCAATGTGGCGTGCAAGATTTGGCATGCCACGTTGCATTGTTTTCGTGTGGAACACAATTCTAAAGCTCGCGCACTGATAGATAGAAGTAAAACACAATGTAGCTGAATCAACAGACATGGCGCGCTATGATTTTCCATGATTATTCCAAAGGCTTAAAAATGTCGGATTGTTTTGAAACTTTACAACAGACATTTCCTGGCAGAGCTCCGAGTAAAATCACACTTTCGTCCTGGTATTGCGAGTTTAAGAGGGAAAAACGAACCTCGAAGTGGACGGTCAGCCAATGCAGTTACGCCGAAAAACATCCGTGCCGTGTCGGATATGATCGCGAATGACAATCGGGTAACCTATTCCTGGAATGAGGCAAGCTTGGGCATTGGATCATCAGTGATTAAAACAATCTTGCATGAACACTTGCAACTCAAGGTGACTCAATAGCAAGAAAGCAGATCGACCGCAGTGATGCTAAGAAATTACTGAAAGGTTCAACAACGGGCATCAAAACATGTCAACGACATATTCACAGGTGAATAAATGTGGCTCTATCATTACGACCTCGAAACTGAGGAATACTCCAAATAGTGGTCCCCAAAAGGTAAGGTCCACCACAGAAATGCAAATGTTCTCGAAGTGCTGAGAAGATGATGGTGGTAACTTTCTTCTATTCAACTAGCCATTTGTGCAATGTTGTGCGTGAAAACAAAAAAGACAACCACAGCAGTGTGGTATTTGACATCCTGCATGCCAAAATGGAAGGAAAAGCGTCTGAAGACCTGAACAAGAGATTAATTGCGGCATCATGCCGCCGTTAGGAACTAAGTTTTTCTGTGAAAATCGGTTCAGTATGTTGAAGCATCCCCTCTTTTCTCCAGACTTGGCACCTTGCGACATCTTTTTGTTCCCCACAATCAAGAAGAAGCTCAGGGGGTTCCATTTCGACAGGACGATGGCGTCCTAGCAGCGTAGAATGACTACATTTTGCAGTTCACAGCTTAGGACTGGTTCAAGAGGATGAAACTTTGTATAGAAGCTGCGGGAGAGTACTTCGAAAATGCTAAAAGAATTTTCACGTGCAACGAACCTGGCTAAAAACTTTTAGAGTACCCCTTGTAATCTCCTGCAAGACACTTTATAGTTTTGGTTTATAAAATTAAAATTTTCTAAATACCGTAATTTTAGTGAATGAAAAATAAAACAAAAATCACGATATGGGATCGAATCAAGAAGTATGAGCAGCCAGCTCCTTGCTCTTACCACGAGTCTGGTACAGCTATGTTTTCCTTAGAAGACAATTAAAATGCACAAATGTCCCTTGTTTTTCAGAGGGACGAGGATGCTTGTGGTTCCTGTTTCGACCCCAAGTTGCGGAATTTTTTACTTTCATTTTTTACTCTCGTATGAAAGGGGATCGCGATTTCAAAAACACTGTTCTAAAACAATCCCCTGAAGATAACTTCGGCTGAAATAATTATAGGGCTTTATGTACTTCAGTTATTTATAGTATTTATTAAATACATATCTTGTACTAAATAAATATTGCATTTTTCCAGCAACATTACTTATCAACTGCAACATAGGATCATATACACTGAGTGAGCATATTATTATGACCACCTGAGATCTTTATGCAGATGCGCGCACGGACGTCGCCACAATGTTGCTAGCGGGCCGGACCAATATAAAAAGGGAAGCTGAGTGTCGTCGACAACAGTAGACGTGTTACATTTTTCAACTATGGGTAAACGACGCGATTTAACAGTCTTCGAACGCGGGATGATTGTAGGTGCTTGGAGCTATGGAGCCAGTATCAGCGAAACAGCAGCATTCGTGGGGTGCTCAAGAGCAGCCGTCGTTAAAGTATTTAAAGACTGGACGGTAAGCCGGAAGACGGGTCTGAACGTACGCGTTGTGGCCGCCCGCGGATGGTTGATGATCGGACAGAACGGAGACTGTCACGACTGGTAAAGGGTAACAGAAGGGCAACTGTGCATCAAATCACTGCTGACCTTAATCAGGGGTCCTCCAAAACGGTCTGTGAATGCACTGTCCGCCGCACACTGCATCACATGGGTTACGGAAGCCGAAGACCTGTCCGCACACCTTTGCTGTCTGCAGCCAACAAGTGGAAACGACTCCAATTCGCTCAGGAGCACAAGGACTGGACTATCGAGCAGTGGAAACAAATCATGTGGTCTGACGAGTCACGATTCCAGTTACATCATGCAGACGGCCGCGTGAGAATCTGGCGTAAACAGCACGAAAGCATGGACCCCCGCATGCATGAGCACAACCCTTCAGGCCGGTGCGGGCAGTGTTATGGTCTGGAGAATGTTTTCCTGGCATGCATTGGGTCCGCTAATACGTGTCGAACAACGTCTGAAATGCACAGCACACCTCCGTATCGTCGCCGATCAAGTACACCTTGTCATGTTGATGGCGTACCCCAATGAAGATGGCTACTTCCAGCAAGACAATGCGCCATGCCACAGAGCTCGTATTGTGCAGGAGTGGTTCCAGGAACATGAGGGGGACTTTACCTTACTTCGGTGGCCCCCACAATCCCCAAATCTCACTCCAATTGAGCATTTGTGGGACGAAGTCGAAAGAACTATCGGACGGCTGGATCCACCACCGTCCAATCTAGCAGAACTAGATAGTGCTATCCATCAGGCATGGTGTCAGATTCCTCCCACCACCTTCCAACATCTCGTGGAATCAATGCCACGAAGAATCACCGCAGTATTAAAGATAAAAGGTGGCCCAACGAGATACTGACAGGGTGGTCATAATAATATGCTCTCTCAGTGTAAATGGATTGCTTTTATTTTCATGCTTCTCAATAGCCAATCCACATGATCCTTTTAATTAATTTAACAAAAATTACCAACTACAGTTTTAAAGCATTTTCCTTTCGGCATGTATGCCGCTTCGATCGATTTATGATTTATTTTTATATCTCGATAATTCTGAAATTAAAACAAAAATAACTAACTCAGGATCTGTATTGGCAATCAATTAATGTGTCGTAATTTTATGAAAGGCGAATAAAAATATAGCAGAATTGAATTTAAGTTTAGTTTTCTATAGCATATAAATGACTTACTTCCATTTCTTGAGCAACTGTTTCGATATCAAGTCTGCTGTCTTCATTGAATGATTTTTCCCAAATATCTTTCAAATTAAATGATCCTTTAAATGAGAGTAACTCGATTAGACTAACTTCTTCAGGGTTCATTTTCTTTATTTCTGCGTATTTATTTCTCTCTTTAAGGAGTTTCCAGTAAGGTGTACAGATCGTTAAAACGGGGAAAGTTATATTACTACGATATTCTACATACACATTATTTTTAGTCGGATAAGACATATAATACATGGTCCTATTGTACATATCATAGATAAAGAACAACAGACAAGCTTTTAAAAAAATGATTCTTGTAATCTTCTTGAAAGTTATTGGGAGGCAATAGGGAGAAAAAGACTCAGATTCATGATCGATTTTATTCATAACCAAACATACTTTCCTATATATTGGATCAGAAGATCTGAATGAATGAATATGTCGTGATTTTATTTTTATCTGCGAAATCTGTTGAAGGAACTCCATGATGGACAAAAGAGACCAACCAATGTACAACCCCAAATTTCCCCCAACATCACATAATAAGGAGATAAAGTCATAAGAGAAACGCTGAGCTAGTAGCACAATATTATTCCTTTCCAAGTCCAATTTCAAGGTGAAGTGTGGTTCGTTTGCTAGATAGCTATCCTTTTCTGAAATGTCGAATATTTTCTCCAGACAAGATCGATGACAGTTGCATTTTGAGACATCTATAGTATAATAGAGCTTCCATATACTTATAAACATTTTTGCCAGCTTGTTTAGGCCTTTCAAAACACTTTTATCAGTTCCATTTACCTTGCATAATTCCATGTCAGGAATGGGCACAAAAGGAAACCTAAAGAGTAGATAATGTTTCTAAATTCTTTATATTGAAAATCGGTATTTTTAGAATAAATATATTAATAATATATTGTACAAGTATTTCGATTTTATTTTATGGTTAAACAGAATGTATGCGGCTGTAGGGAAAAATGGATGATGATGGGAACTTGGCTTCTGAAATGCTCATCCAGAAATTATGAAGGTTTAGTAAGTAAGGTAACAATAGCTCTCATTTCGTAAATTTATCTGGCATTACATTTACATCAACGTGTAATAATCTTTTCGCCAACACCCCCGCCGAGCCATGATGTATGTACTGTATGTTTGTCCACGTATTTCTCAGACTAGAAATCGAATTGGAAAAATCGAGACATTAAAAAAAGAATCGGTCAACATACAGCCTGCATAAGAAATGGTAAATTCGCGGTCTCCAGCTTCGCCGACCACATCCTAGACTTAAGACACAATTTCGACCCGGGTGAATTCAGAGTATGACACAGTACCAAAAATCGGATACTACTAAACTTCCTTGAATCCCTTGAAATAGATAATGAAGAAAAAACCAGATTACTCAACAATGACGGCGGCCCGATGACAGTCTCTGATTGGAGGGGCGTGACTAAATACCTTTTAAAGAAAACAGAATGTTCCCATTGGACGAAATCCGCGGCCCAGGCTGACTCCTAGCATACAAGAAAGGAAAATTATTATGATTGGTTGCACAGTAGAAAACAATTTATTTGATTTGATATTTTCATGTATAATTTTATATAAAAGCTGTAACTTTTTCTTAACCTGCATCAGTCTTCGAACAACCTTAAGGCGTGTAGACGAGTGATAATGTGAAAAGACTGGTTTAACTGCTGGAAGCTGACCCTTAATGTCGGAAAGTGCAAGACTATGTGCTTCAACAAAAAGTTCAAGCGTCCCCCAGATTCTCTTGTTCTATTCAGTAAGAAACTGGACTGGGTAGACAACTACAAATATCTTGGCGTTATCGACTCAAGACTCTCGTGGAATCGTCACGTGACCTACGCTCTGAACAAAGCGAAGAGGGCTAAGTACAGTCTCATAGCTCTCCTGGGCCGGAACAGCACCCTCAGCATCGACAATAAGTTACTTCTGTACAAGTCGATTATTCGGACCATGCTCTTCTGTGGCATGCCTGCGTGGGCGACTATCTGTAGAAGCAGATGGAGCGAGCTACAGTCATTCCAAAATGTAACACTGGGAATGTAACATTGCCCAGCTTGACCTAAGGACTGTGAAAAACCAATCCATCCATTAAGATTTAAACATGGAAAGTTTATACAGGACCTCCATTTGATTACGGTGCAGAAGATGAAGATTCGCGACAATGACCAAGTGATTGGAATACTGAAGAGCTCAATGGATATGAAATATCGAAAACCGAGGCACATTCTTGACATCAACTTTGAAGACATCAGCAACATTTCTTTCCCGGACTACTGGAAGATGTGGTAATCTTCTTTCTCGTTGTTCTTTTTATTTCGTTTGTATTTTGTTTCTGACAATCGTCAATCTTATTTTCTTTTTTGTATAATATGGAAGACCGCTTGGGTTAGTTAGGCTTCTTGACTACCTCAGCGTATTTCATTTGGAATTTATTCTGGTTCGATGAGCTTGTGAAAGCGCTGCTTTCGTCCCATCTGAAGAAATGTACACTTCACTGTTCTATTGTCGATTGTCGATTAACCTGCATCATAACAGACTTGCTGTTTTGATCAGACCATTGTAACACGCTGATGAAGGCGGCTTGGCTGCCGAAATGCCCATACGTGGAATTAAAGCCTTAGTGTGGAATTGTATTTTCTCCTTATTTGCTATGTCGATTACCGTCCGCAGTTTCAGACACCTTTACCGTTTATTCTACTGATGGTCATCTCGCCTACACATCTGACCATATTTCCTAGGGTCACTAAAAATCTTCTTGCTTTGTTAGCTTTTCTTAGTATAATAATTTCGACAACCAATCATATTTTATGAAAGCTTATGGTTAATATATATGGGAGAATTTTTTTTCATGATTTTAAAATGAAAGGAAGTGCACGATGGTGTCCCCAAAAATTATGGCCATCTATTCTAGACTTGCCCTATCACTTTTTGGGGGGTTTCAAATTTTAAACTCAACTTATACATAATTTTAAATAAAACCGAGTAGGCTGGTCCACATATTTTCATAAACCAGTGTTGTTTTATTTATAATACTTATCAAAACTAAGGTGAAACCTTTTTTCTTCTTTCCTTTCAAGATGACGGCGACGTATCAATTGTAGTCGGATTGAGGTAGCTTTAAGAATTCCTTAGATCCAATGACTCAGTTTGGAGAGGCAACTGCACACTGGTAATTGCGCAGTTAATAAAAAAATAGTGAATTGGTTTGCCTTCAAATGAACGCGGAGTGATACATATCGTGAATGATCACGTGACTACGGATTGTAAGTAGATCCAATTCCTAAGATTACCTGAATCCGATTATAGCTTTCATAGAACGGGTGACGCCATCTTAGGACACTACTATCTTTGCTGTAACTGCAAACATTCTGAACTTCTTTTTAAATTTTATTATATTTTGCATTTCATTGAATTAAAATTTATACAAAAATTACAACCTGCAGGAATGGTGTCTTTTGTAAGTCTCAATGAAGCAAGTATTGCTACATGCTACAAATTGTTCTGGTTGCAGACATGGAGTACGTGGATGACTGACAAATGTGTACTGCAAAATAATGTAAATATTATTTATTAGAAATTAATATTTGAATGATGAAGTTATATTTTTATAGGGTTATTCATTATTCTTCACACATCAAAAATTCAATTTGGTAAAGAAACAAAGGGTAAATAATCTCTGAAAAATAGAATAAAAGACAATCTAACCAAGATTTTACTGTGCATGCCTATAACGAATGATTTTAGCAAACGAATGGCGCTCTTATTCATATAATTAAGTTTGATATAGAAGAATCAAACGCTTTAAATTAAAATTAATTTGTACTCATTCTTGAGAGATATTTGAGGGTTTTGTCCATTACAGATAAACTCGCTAAATGGTAAAAGCAAAAATGGTAATACACAGGTCGTTAGGGATCTATTAAAACGATTTGCATATGCGCTTGCCGATTATAAGGCGATACCATGAAGCTGTGCTTCCGGGGTAACGGGCACTTATATAACAACTATTTCCCTGCGCTGTTCAAAGTATCAGATTGTGCATGATGCCGCCGAAAATCGCTCCGTTTTGGGAAGGGTACATAACAGCTCTTTCCGACGCAAAATAATAGTTATTTCGTAATTATAAAGGCCTGCAAGGAGCGTGGATTTTCTTTGTCGAAGACGGGGATATACAAGGACTAAACTGTAAAGGTTTAGCTAGAAGTGGAGCCATTCCGGTGGGGAAAAAACAGCTCAATCCTCGACCGTCTACTAGTTGTACACCAGAGGTGGTCCGTAAAGTCTGAGCTCTCGTCACCGGACCTAATCATGCAACCCGGAAGACCATTGCAAACAAGGTAGGGGCATCAGTAAACACTGTAAAGACCATTATAAACCGGGACCTGCAAAAGCGTAAAAAGAGCAACGTTTACAAATTGTTACCACGCCATGTCAGTGAATGGCCCACCTAATGCCGGAAGCTCTATGAGCACCATCTAGCCGGTGAAAAATGGAAATACATCGTGACATTGGACGAAGCATTCATTTATCTCAGTGACTGCAACAAACCTGAGCAATATTTTACCATCCATGAGGCTCTAAGGACTTCGAATAAAGGCACGCGGAAGTAAAGAAACTTTTCCACGGGGCTTCATGATTGTTGCCAGTTTTGGGTACAACGGTAAACTGACACTGCACAAAGTAGATAGAAAGACCAAGATTAACTCGGCCTACTACCAAGATAACGTTCTAGCACCTATTTTCACCCGGGTTTTCCCATCTCTGTATGGGGCAGACGCAAACCGCGTGTGGGTCCACCAGGACAAGGATTCAAGCCATATATCAGCGTCGATGCGGCAGTTTCTTCAGTGCATGGAGCGAGAAACGGGAATCCATTCCACCCTTTCAGAAAATACCAGTGAAGTCCCCAGACGCCTCTCCTATGGACTTTTGTGCCTTTGGGATATTGAAAAGGGCCGTGGGAAACCGACGTTCGCGTACATTAGACGGACTTTGGAAAGTCTGTCAGGAGGAGTGGTTGAAGATTGATATGGGTGTACGTTCAAGCCTTCTTCAATGGAAACTGCTGCAGGGCGATGGTCCAGATGCAGGGCTATCAGATTGAGCACAATCGCTGGTGGCGAAAAGGACGGACGTGTTTAGTTCATTTTCATAGATCCCTGATGATCATTTCATAAACAATAGAACCACTGTCATTTTTTCTAGATAAGTGGTCAGAAATGGATTGACGCCTAAATGTCTGCCTTGTCTTGTAACATTTTCGTAACAAGAAGGCAAGTTTGTCTTTCATTTGATATCCTGGTTTGTATAAAAATATCGATAGGTCCCTACATCCTTTCGCTAACGTGCATCACCACGAATAAGCACGAACACATCGCTTGTGACGCAAAATGAGTTACACTTTTTTGAAATCGCTTATAATCGAATATGCGGATAACGAGAGCTGATTGTAATATCTAGACCCGTTTCTGTTTCTGATTATTGGAAAAAGAGGCTTTTGTATGTCGTCAAAATTGATGTCCAGTAAATGGCGAGGCCTGCGGAATTGACAGAACTTCGATAGTGAGCGCGTGGCACAATGTACCAGGCAACCAGGGCGTTCACATGGTTCTCCATTTTTGGTAGCAAATTTCTTAAAGGTTCTGGAGTAACTGCTAATGTGAGGTAAATGATTGCTTAGTTGGAAAATAGCATCCTACATTATAGTGTTTTTTCATTTAATAGAATACAGCGAGGTTTATACTTTTCGAAATGCTCTAATGCTCATATCAATATGCAATTAAATCTTTCTGGTGGTGGCACTTTAAGTGAACAACTGTAAAATTAAGGTGAACGGTTGAAGAAAGGTTTAGTCAATGTTTGCAAGTGCTTGAAACTAGAACTTCCAAGTACAGTGAGTTAGCCGTATTTAAAATTTTATATACAAAAGTAAAAAAAAAAGTATATTGTGATACAAGTGTACGCTATCTTAAAATTGAAAATGATAAAAAGAAATCTGCTAGTTTCGAAAAATCAAACCATAAAGATGATTTTATCCACAAAAAGTAAAACTGCTTAATAATAGTCAAGCAATTCTCAAGTTTATCTTGAGAAGAACTGCCTTTAAAAAAAAGGAAATTTCGTTTCTGTTCAAAATGTTAGTGAAACTATATTTGAAACGGAAGGCATCGAAAAGTTTTAAATCTTTGTACTTGACCATTAAGCGGTCAAGTGGTTGAAACTAACCACATTATTATAGTTTTAAGCTATATTTAAATGCGGTTTTATGTAACAATAAATTTCTTTAATTACCATTTTTATTTGTCCAAAGGCTCCTTTATTGGTTTCAGTATCCGCTGAAAAAGGTTGTCTATAATTAAAGGGTTGTGAACGATCTTGTATAGAACCCTAGAATATTAATACAAAATATTAGTCAGAAAATTTCCAATTGAATGAATTATTTTCAAATTTTTTCCTTATTCTAGTTTTTCATTTAATTTTTAATTTCTTATTTTGCAAAAGAGTAATTCTTATTATTATTTAAATTTTAATTTCTTATTATATATATTTCAAAGTAATAAATTTTGATTTATTATGTCTTATTAGGAGGTACAGAAATTGTTCGAGGAATAAAATCCTCGACAATTTATCACAAGGCATACGATTTATTTATTTATTTATTATTTATTTCAAAATACTTGCCTTTGTAAAGATCATATGGCATATGGCAAGTATTAAGAGATGAAGATTGTAAATACAAAAAACGAGCATGAAGACCATAAGGCAAGGCCATATCGAGTTAATGACATATACAGTTGTTTGCCAAAGATGAGTTTTCAATTAATAGAGTCCGAAAATCTTGTAAACAATTAACGTGAGTGGCCGTTCTATGTTTACTCAAAATAGATTTCCGATATATGATTGTAACTGATGATTCTTATAGGACAGCAAACTACGAAATATATGTAGTAAGGTGTAGATTTCGCTGTGAACTGTGAACATTTAGAAAAGTATAGTAAAACTGTGAACTGCGGTTATATATAATGCAGGCGGAGATAATTTCACCACTTTATGGGAACCCTGCAGAGATTTGTAAGGAGTATAGTTCCATAATTATTTGTTTAAATAAAGTCTCAATACTCGTCCTGGCGTTTTTGATCAAATTTTGCTTGTATAGTATCATAGTAGAAGATTCATTGTAAGCTTTCCTTTAGCTTTCCACAGCTTTAAACTGTTTGTGGTCAGAGCTACCATTATCATTCGTTAATGCTTAATTAGGATAGATTTTTGTCATCACGTATCCTGCCCTTACTCTGATCATGTCCAGTTTAGACCAGAATTTTTATAATTAGAAGTAGGCATTTAAACCTGAATTTAAATTCTGAATTTCAATCTATAAGTATTTTTAATATACAATGTAAACGTGGGGAAAGATTTGGACTAACAAAGTTTTTTCTCCCATATTTTAAATTTCATTAAATTTAAAAATTCCACAAAGAAAAATTAAAACTGGAAAACTAAAAAGTAAACAAATCATTAAGAGATCATAATGTAATTTAATAAAACAATATTTAAAACCCTTGAGAGATATGTACATTTAAAATTCGTTAAAAATATTTAAACTAAAAAAAAACATTTTGAATCAGTACTATAGTGTAATTTTCTTAAATACGCTAGAGCTGGAGCGTATTACTATCAACATTTGCATGATCTATTGTGATGGTTGTTTCAGATCGTTTACATATGCAAGAAGTTCAATAAAGAATACTTTGCTTTAGGCATATCCCCACATAATGTACTATATTTGCAGAGTATTAAACTCGGGAGTTTTTGGTGGACAACATGTAAAGGCAATGTTCTCGTCTGTTGATTAGCATACCCAGCGCCGGGGATATTTTTTCATTCACATAATTTTTATTTGTCAGTGAGGCAGAGATCAATCTTGTTTCAGAAAAAAATTTTCACAGCGAAATGCAAATGCTAAATACATGAGCATTTAATATGGCTAGATAATTTTTCTCCAGTTACTGTTGTTTCTTGACGAAAGAATGGCTCATAGACCCATGCTAACTTACTCCACGCTGCAACTCATATTGGTATTTGTGTATTTAACGGTTTATATTAAGTTGAAAAAGTCTATTTTAATTTATAGTACTCCTGCATAAATATGTATAAGCATAAATTACTTTTTTCGGAATTTTTTAATAATTAATTTAAATTTTTTATTTATAAGTAATCGGAAATTTTAATTCTTAATATTATACACTGCCATATCAATGAATTATGACCAGAACCCCTTCAACAACGATTACACATTGCAAAATTTGCATAACAGGCTGAGAAACTTTAAAGCTGGTGCATCAAACGGCAGGTGCACGAGCCTCAAGATGGGTAAACGTCCGGATTTAACGGACATCCAAAAAGGGATGATAAAAGGATATCGCAGCAAGGGTGGCACCGTCTCCGAAACGGCGCGATTTGTGAACTGTTCACGGTCCGCTGTAGTGAAGGTGTACAAAGAGTTGACAACAGGAACAAAAATCGCGTCCCAACGTCATCACTGTAAAGGGTCACGTGCCATCGACCAACGGGGTGAGCGGCGCCTACGACGACTCGTAAAAGGTGACAGGAGAGCCCCAGTCCATCAACTGACCACCAGATTCAACCAGTCGTGACAACAGATGTGTATCCGACATTACGTTGAACGCACCCTGCTACGGATGGGCCTGAAGAGTCGACGCATGGTTGCTGCACCCATGTTGACCAGGCACGTCTTTTCATGGTATTCACGACGCCTAGACTTTGCACGTGAGTACCGCCATTGGACCAGACACGAGTGGGCTAAGGTCGCCTTCTCCGACGAGTCAAGGTGTTTGCTCCATAAGATTGACGGGCGATGGCCAGTGCGTCGTGAACGCCATGAAAAGAAACTGCAGGAGGCTATTGTGGGCCGGAAACAGGCTGCATGTGGGGGATCTTCTGTTGGGAGCAGTTAGGTCCACTGATTCGTCTAGAGGGCAATTTGAATGCCTGTGGCTATCTGTCAATCGTAGCGAACCAGGTGCACCCGTACATGCTCACGATGTTCCCCCAATGTGATGGTGTGTTCCAGCAGGACAATGCACGCTGCCACAAGACACGTCTCCTTCTGGATTGGTTCGAGAAACACTCTACTGACTTTCGAGTGCTCCCTTGGCCCGATAATTCGCCGGACATCAATCCAATCGAACATCTGTGGGAGCACCTTGATCGCCATGTACGACAGCTGGACCCTCCAACTATGACTCTCGAAGCTCTGTGGACAGTGCTTCAAGCAGAATGGACTGCCATATCAACGGACACATACCGCGCACTTCTTGCGTCCATGCCACGACGCCTAGCAGCAGTTATAGAGGCGAAGGGTGGCTACTCCCATTACTAAGCGGGTAATCATAATTCAGTGATATGACAGTGTACACTACATGAACAAAGGAGTTGGGACACCCCTGTGAAAACCTGGGATGTTTCTCCTGGACTGGACTGGGCCCGCTCATCAAGGTGGATGGAAACCTCAGTGCTGATGGCTACAGGACCATTCTGGATAACGGAGCACTTCCAGCGCTGTGGGAACACTTCGGTGACGGGCCGTTCCTCTTCCGGCACGACAATGCGCCTTGCCACAAAGCAAGATCCATATCCGACTGGTTTGACGAGATGCGGGTTGAAGAACTGGATTTGCCCTCCCAGAGTCCTGATCTCAACCCCATCGAACATCTTTGGGACGAATTGGAACGACGTGTGAGATCCAGGATGGTTCGCCCTACATCTGTCCAGGAATTGACCATGACACTCCTCGAGGAATGGAGGTCAATAGCTGTGGGCACATACCGTAAACTTGTGGACAGTATGCCATGTAGGGTGGAGGCAGTGATAGCAGCTCGGGGTGGTCCTACACACTACCGATTGAAGCTTTTTGCGGCTTTACGGTAGAGCAACAGGTGTCCCAACTCCTTTGATCATGTGGTGTATATTAGTCAAAAATAACTTACCATAAAAATACTATCTGAAGGCAAATCCCAAACTGTTTTTAAGCTACCAGTTTCTATTTTATACGGCTTTTCTACAAAACAACGGAATAACAAATATTGTCAACCTCAAATAAATGCTTTACCCTATATTAAAATTAATTTGCTTGAATTTGTTAAAAAATTCCAAAAATAATTTATTTTTCTGCTATGTAAAAGGAAAGTACAGGGTGATTCAAAAGTTACTGTGCAGTAGTGCAGTTGTACATTTTGCCTGAGTTGATGGAAGAAATCACCACTGAAGTTCAGCAACACCAACCATATTGAGCAGAAAACGGTGGCGGGCATTTCAGATGGATTGTGAATGGATACCACCTCCGACCAGCTACTGCATAGTAAATTTTGAATCACCTTGTATAAAATAGAGTATTGATAAGGTTCCCCTTAATAAAATTTGGTTTTGGAATGGGTAATTTAATCTAAATTAAATTTGGGTTGAAATTCCAAAAGGCATTGTGCCAAGAGTTAAAATCTTTTAAATTTTAGAACAAATTACCTTAGCTAAATATAGCTATTCGGAATAGTTTCATATCGAAACGTTTCCTCAAATATTTTTTTCATTAACGTTTAATGTTTAAGCAATTACCTGAATAAGCATGTGCACATTCACCAAGAATCGATTGAATTGTTTTCACGGAGAAATTAAATAACACTTGTTCTCCCTGTTTTAATAACAGCAAAAAAATTAATGAAATCCAAACTTCTCTTTTTCCGAAATAAAAAATAGAAGTGTTTCTTACGCATATCCATATAGGTAAAACACAATACTAATAACTTTTACATAAATTTATACATTTCAGAATATATAAATCATAAATAAATGAATTTTAAAAACTTACTCTTATAAAACCTACTGACTTGTAGCTCTTCACTGGATTGGCACTGCGCCAAATCTCAAGTAAATCTGATTGATTAGTATTCAGTAAATCCTGCATTTTTTTCACATTATCAAACAGTGTATTCGTCTTTTGTAATCTCTTTTCTTTTAAATTGTACTTCTCAGTCAGTTTTTTTATTCCTGGTGTATCCATGGTGCAGAAAACAATAGTTGGAATGTCAAAACGGCTAGAATCTACGTATAAACAATCCGTGGCTACTGGATAGGAAAGATAAAACCAGAGCCTATCGAGAACTTGGTAAACACAGGTAGACATACTGACTACGATAATAACTAACCAAATTAATCTGATGAGAAAGGATTTCTTGGTACTCAACACAACTGCGAAGCCGGGGACGTTCATGACTATTTCTTCTTCTCGTCGCTTCTTAATCATGCGAAAAATTCGATTTCTTAAAGGATCCCTCTTCGTGACCCATTGCTTATTTTCAATATTCATTCTGAATGTGCTACAGCTTTAAAAATGGAAAACTTTCAAAATTTTTAGGAGGGCTGATTTCTGTTCTTGCGAGAAACCACCTAAATTTCGTTTAAAACTTCAAACGTTGCAATGAAGAATACAACAACGCAATCCAGTTTAATGAGTTCCAGTTTCAAACTTTAATGATTACCTGCAGTTAAAAATAATTTTTATATGAAATGAAGCAATTGTCAACATTACACCTAAACAAAATAGCCTTCATAATCGCAGAAAATAATCGTTCCGCTTTTAAAATTATGAGAAAAACTTACAAGAAATTTACATTATACAGGGTGATGCAAATTCAATGTAAAAAACTTTTAGGGAAGGTAGTATGGGCGATTCTGAGCAAAAAAGTTCGTATGAACATGGGTCCGTATTTGAACGATAACTGATATATGGACAGAAATAAAAATGCTACCACCAAGACCAACAAGTTAATAACTCAGGTTCTCGTTAGATAGGATATGCAAGGCCTAGGATAATGAAATTTGGAGGAATAATAGGGTACATAAAACTGTGTATACCGTTAAAATTTGATGTTCATATGAACGTTTTTTACTTAGAATCACCCATACTACTTCCCCTAAAAGTTTTTTACATTGAATTTGAATCACCTGTATATAAATATTGGTCATGAAATGAAAACTATGAATTAATTGCAATTAACAGGATAAAATCAGTTATAATATATTGAATGACAATCAGATTTTCCACAAAATTAAGCGAACGGTAATAAATATTGCAATAACCACGAGTAATACTCTATTATTGCAAATAAATTGTGTAAAACTTCCAAACTATCCAAACAATGTAATAAGTATGTGAACTTGGGGGGGGGGGGGGGCACCGAAAATGGGATTTCGGATTTCGTTTTTTCCGTTCATTTTTGGTTTACAAAATCTTGTAGGGAACACGATATTTATAAACTGAAAAAAGATTGGAAAAACGCTGCCTATTCTTATAGCATGCTTTTTCTGAAAATGAAAATATCCCCTCTCCAGAGGAATTTCTGGCTAAGCTTCTGATATGAAATGAAAATTACATTAAACAAAAAGTGGATTTTTTTTTACCTGGCAAACATTTGTTAATCTATTAACATGAGACCCGTCTCCGCATTTATATCATATTGACGAGCATGAACAAACTCGACGAAATTCTATATTATATTAATTGTTACTATGGTGACATGAATATATAATCACAATTGCAATTATTATCCGAAACGAGTTCCTTACTTTATTATTAGTCTAAGTATCCGGTGTCTTTTCCTGTTTCGTGCCAATATTGCGAAAATGTAAGTTTGTGAATATACTATAAAATATTGCGATAACAAACCAGTAGTAAAGATGTAAAAACTTTACATTATATCTAAACGAAATATAAACCTCACATTCGCTCAATATTGTCATGAAAATTTTCAAAAGTTCATTCCGATTTCGTAAAGTAAGTTTTCAAACTCGAAGAACCTTAAAGGTCAGAATTAAATGCCTGTTTACGTTTTAAAACTGTTTGGTTCATGAGCATTAAACATTATAGAATTGATCGAGAGGCATACGTTGCACAAAACTTCTTAGAACTACGAATTTCATTTGTCGAGACTTGACACAACGCTTCCGCTTTTCTATGAGCTGTTATGGAAATGACAACTTCTTTAAACAACGCAAGCATTGTCTTATTGAACGCGAGTGCAACGACTTCTTTCTTTTGATAGTCCAAATAAAATTTACCATGGTGATTTTTAACAGTGTAAGAAACTGAAAACGTAGGTAAGATAGTATAGCAATATTAACGAAAATGGTTCGAGAATTCTTCTTTATTTAAGAAGAGAAATTTATCTATGGTAAAACAGCCTTTTTTTGCATTAAAATGAATATTATTGTCATTAATGATCTAATGGATTCATTCGTACATTTTAAGTTAGGTTAGTGCATGCAAATTTTTAATTTTTGTTTCATATTCGTGGAAGAAATCACATACTAAACACGGGTAATGATAACCTCCGGTATTCGGTAAGAATGGCACAGGTAAAAATGGCACCGAAAAAATCGGAAAAAATCTGTTCAATTTTAATCAATAACTTATACATTTATTTTTTCAGTTTATTCATCATGGAAGTCATAACTAACAAAATCTTGTAAACATTCCGAGGAGGAGCTTTAGCAGTGAAGCAGAAATACATTTATACGTTTATCAAAAAGAAATTAAACCCCCCCCCCCCGCCCCCCGCCTCCCGAGTAGGAAAAGGCAAGTCATCTATTTTTACCTCTTTATCTGCACTTTTTAACTCTCCCCAACTTTTTTTAAATCAATAAATTGATTTTCTCGAACGTAATATGTAAGAAATGTAAAAAACCTCGTATCTTCTTTCCTTTTTCATCATTTCCGAACGTATGATATATCACATGCCGTATGTTCTAAGGCCACCCCCGCAAATCCCCGCAATTTGTAGAAATTGCAAATCCCCGCAGACCCCTGCAAATCCGATCCGACTTCATAGTAATGTAGATCTTGCTTAGAGGAATCTGGATACTGGATTTTACGCCTATACTTACCTAAATAGCACATAGAATCCCACCCCCGTAATTCCGAACCCCGTATACCAATCAAAACCAAACTAAATAGTGCAGATGGAAAAACCCATAGTAAGCTACATTCCGAATTTCAACCTTCTATCTCAAAAGATGTAGAAATTATGAAGGGGTACACAGTTAAGACATTATAAAACCAATAAGTAGCTCCATTCTTTCACTACTGAATAATATAGATTATGAGCACTTGAGCAATCGTGCGTCGACAAAGCGATTTCACGTGCGCGCGCCGATTTCAGTAATGCTTAAAAGATGAACAGAAAGTAACAATGTATTCCTTCTTGACAAATCGATTGTTATATGACATGCCATTATCTTGGTATTCTTTACACTCAGTATTTTAGCACGTGAATTCGACTTGAAGGGGTCCACGAAAAATTCTGAAAAGTTGATACGGCGGAGCTAAGACTTTGATGGTCATATTTCTGAAAACAGAATTTGAATAAGTTAATCCGTTTTCAAGTTATCGTGTAAACGGTGGACGGACGGCCGGATAAACGTACAGACCAAGGGCGCATTCTTATAAGTAGCTAATAAAGGGAAAGAGACAATCTGTTTTCAAGGATATATGTACACCAAGCAGATTACAAGATCAAATAACATCCGATGGAGATGTGTTAAAAGAACTTCTTTTTGTAAAGGCACCCTGACCACTAGGCTTGAGATGACTGATCCTGTTCCAAGAAATGCATGAAGAGAAAAGCAGCCTCCACGGAAGATAAACCTAGCCAAATTTACTGCAACAAAGGCTTGATTTACTTTAATGTGATTGATTTATCTGCTGAAACAAAGGCTTTACTACCACCTGAGGACATCATAAAGAGAACTCTACGCAACCAGTGGTCCAAATTATATTCACCAGAAACAGCAACACTTGCAGAATCAATGGGGAATGGACGTCCACTGCAGGAATTGAGCCAAACCCATTCCTGTTCTTTGGCAAACACGGATAGCCGCGTCATTGCCTTTGGCTGGGGTTACTTGCTTCAGCTGGTACCTGGCTTATGAATGGTAACTATGCAATAGCTCCAACAGGATTTTTACAGCTCTACGTAATACGAGTCCCGATTGGCAATACTGCAGATACTACTGTTTTTGCTGTCTGCAGAATAAATCCCAAGACACCTATGAAACCCTGCTGCGAGCGGTTCTGGATCGCTGCCAACAGATTGAGCTTTACTCAAATCAAACAACAATAATTATCGAGATTGTCGACTTCGAGCAGGAAGTCACCCAAGCCATCGATTGCATTTTTGGTCCAGAAACACATACTCAAGGTTGTTTTTACCATTTGAGTACCTGGAGAAAGGTGCAGGAATTAGGTCTTGCCAATCACTATAAAGACAGCGATGATTTTCGACAACGCTGTGGTGAGAATGGACTCGCTTACGTTCCTACCAGTAGATGATGTTGCAGCTGGAATGCAAATACTTAAGGAAAAATGTGATGGAGAGGCATTGTCACTCTTAGATTACTTCGACCAAACGTATGTTTCCAGCACATATGTCCGAAGAGGAAGGCATCCCAGCACTAAACTTGCGGCCATTCCACCAAGATTCCACCAGATCTGTGGAATGTAAATCAAGCCATCATGAATGACTGCCCAAGAACTAACAACCTGTGTGAAAACTGGAATAATAGGTTGTAAAAGCCCAACATCCATCGATCTGGAAATTAATTAAAACTATTCAGAAAAAAGAGGCTGCTATGAGTGCAGTGATTGCCAGAGACACTATTGGAAATCCGCCCAGGAAGAGAGTAAAGAATGAATATGCTGATCTACAACGAAGAATAAAAAAAAATTATGCATAGACTATATTGAGGGAAGGAAAAGCCTCATGCAATTATTATGTAGACTTGGACGCAACATAAGATTGTAACATTAAAAATTGTATTAAAAATTTTGTTTAAATATAATTGCTAGTGTTTAAATTAATTGTGTTAAAAATTTAAACTGTAATCGTCATTTGATAGATTGATTCAGATATAATATACTCTGAATAGTTGCAATTACGTGTATTATCATGAGTGAATAATAACTTTTTTTTCCGTTGCCATTTTTAACCTACATTCGATTGCCTCCATCTCTGGATAACGTGAATAACTTATCCAAAGATAATTTAAGTGTATCATCTGAGCTTTAAAGTTTTATCCTTTTATTAAAGTGTTCACAGCTTCCAAAGGACATTCACATCTTATATAAGAAAATGCTTTGTAGAAAATAAAAATTAAAAGACTCAAAATTTTTACATCGTTTATTAAAAGTACGTGTCTTTTATTTTTGGAGTTAAGATTTTTAAGCCCCCTTCCTCCCCAAACAGAAAAAAAATCATTTTTTTTCCTCATTTCATGACAAAGTGCAAATGTACCATTCCAATTTATGTATGGACTGTGATGTAATTAAAAATATACAAGTTTATAAGATATTTTGTGCGGCGACTTTTTTTAACGTCAGATATCTTAGTACGTTAATGATAACACTGTTCTACAGGTAAAAAATTGCGCACATGAAAACATGAATTGGCTCTAGTTTCCATGATATAAGCAATCACCTAATGAAGTAAGGTACAAAAAAGTATGATGCAACATCTTAAGTACAAGCGAAAAGCCAAGAGAAGCCGAAGCGCCACAATCTGAAAACGTTACTAGTGAGAAATTTATACTTTTAAACGTTTTAAATTTAGTTTATTAATTTAGATTTTGCTTGATAAACATATTCAATATATTATTCCATGTATGTTTTATTGCCAATATTAGCTTTATATTTGGAAGGCTAGGGATCTGTATATAGAGTGTCCCAACGGTACACGTCCAAAATGAAAAACTGAATAGAGGACCTCAATACCTATGAGAATCACCCCTATGTATGTTATCCGAAATGTTACCATTATGAAGACATTAACGATTTTTTAATTTTATCAGTAACCCCTATCTTATCCCGTTAAAATGTATATTTTCGGGAATGTATATCATTTTGAGGAATTTGGTTAGTGAAATTGTATGTTTTGGGCAACGTAATATTAAATTACAGAAAATGGACGAATTGCATGCATAAAAATTTTCGGAAATCAAGTTTAAAGTAGGAAGTTCCGAGTTGTCGTGGAAGTTTCAGAAATCTTTGATGATGAATCTAAAGAAAATAAATCAAGTCAGCAACACTGGTAGGTATTTTAGAAACTTGTCCATTTAATAGATTGTCAGAAAAAAAAGAGGACCTGTAATAGGTTAAAAAAGAAAGCATGCAAGCTTAAGGTAAAATCCATGACTGCCACGCGAAAAAGGTAAATTGGAGCCAATTGACAAATTTCATTGTTATATTTGAATTCAGCATGTGAAATTTATTAAGAAATCACACATTTTATTTCCGAGACTGAAAAAACTACAGTCGTAAAACTGTTTCTCTAATATAACGCGGCAATTGGCTATTATGGATATTGCACATCTATACGTTTAAGTGTCCATTTCATTTTTAGTAAGACTGTAAATTTAAACTTTGTCCGGCTATTAACTCTCAAACTATTTGCACTACCGTTTTTAAAAATAAATGCATATTTAGCATACTTTGATGTTCGAAGCGGTGTTTTTTTTTTTCAAGAGTTAAGCTAATGAAATTAATTCTTTAAAAATTTAATTGACCTGCAACTGAATATTCTGAAACTTTAAGAAATTGATTCAGTTGGTAAAATTCATAGACTCCATGTTTATTTAAATAGACAGAATTTATACTATACAAAAGCGACGGATAGAAGAGAAAATTTCATGCCGGATTCAACCAAAAGGAAAAACATGCCTAACGCAAATCCGTTATGTTTAAATTGGGATCTGCCTGGTTACATTATATCTTCTATAATTCCTGTAGATATAATATTGACAATTGAATACAGCTTCTTATTTTGACAGATTACATTCACTACAGGTCATAAAATAACGTTTATTTTATTCAAAGTGCAAACATTTTTTTTTCTACTACCTATTTTATAAAATGGTTAAATCCAATTGCATCAACGATGTTATTATTGTTATATCCATAATATTCGACTGTTCTTCCTTTATCGCTAAGTTTTCTTCAGTTTAAAATTAATGCAGAATGAGTTAGAAACTGATAGAATTTCGTGATTACTTTAAATTAGTTATATCCTGGTTCAGGTAAAACAATTTTTATCGATAATGATGTGAAGAGAAGATTTAGGAATCGATGAAAAAAAAAGTGAGAAGATAATTATTTTGTTATGCGATTATTAAAATAAAGTGTTTGACCGAGTATATGTAAATTGGTGATTTCCATAAAAACAGTGTTTATTTTGTTTAGGCGCAGAGTCTTCAAATCTTAATATAATGATGCAATCTAACAGTATTTTAATGTGCATGCGTCTGATTTACTACTTATGGTCACATATATAAAGACAATGAATATTTTACTTCATATCTAAGTTCATGAAAATTCTGGAATATGTAAAATCTGGAATGTGATTTGAAGGAAACCAAGGACGATTATAGTTGCATGGAAATCATATCTTGACCTTACATAAATGACTCGAAAACTGAAACCGAACAGGTCGATTTCAAAGTAAAGCAAAATGTGTAAAGAGAGCATGGGAGTTGATAAGAGCCATGGATCCCAGAGAAGCTCAGAATTGGTGAAAACATGGAGGTAAGATGATCATTTGCTTAATATCATATTTTATGGCATATTGGTATTGTCTGCATTCAATGCCGTGATTATTCGAAGTGACTATTACATTTTCTGTAACGCGTGATTAACACCATAGTGTGCTAGAAGAAATGACATTATTAAGTACTGAAAGGTACTTTATGATATCAGTGTGGGGAAACGTGTCTGTCTGTCTGTAACTCTAACTCCTCCAATGATGAATATGGTTCATGGCACGAACCAATCACTAATATTATCTAAATTTGTTCATTAGCACGTGCACAAATGGTACCTCTATTTAAGGTATATTTAATAATATATCAAACAAATTTAATGACGAGATAGAAGCGGTTATTCATTACTATTTTCGTCAGTCGATGAATATGGTACATAGCACGAACCAATCACAAATACTATCTAAATCGGTTCAATAGCACGTGATCAAATGGTACCTTCATGACTTCCTAGCAATTTTCAATCGAGAGATGTATTAAGTAATATATCAAACAAATCGTAATGACGAGATAGAAGCGGATATGAACTACTATTTTCGCCAAATGATAAATATGGTTCCAGAAATGAACCATTTTGAAAATGGCTGTAATCGAAACAATGACACGTGCTCTAATGGTACCCTTATGACACCCTCAAAAATTTTCAATGATAAGATATGGCATGTAATATATCAAACAAATTGGGAACATGTATCATGAATGAATACAACGTAAAATTATTGATAGTCGAAACTGGTTCAAAGATACATAGTTTAGTGGAATCATTGTGGTTCATTGGAACTTTCAATGCTAAAACATGGCATGTAATATATCAAACGACTTGGAATGAGATCTCATGAATGAATATAACGTAAAATTAATGATAGTCGAAATTGATTTCAAGGAACCTGGTTCAGCGGAACCATTATGGTTCATTGGAACTTTCAATGCTAAAAAATGGCAAGTAATATATCAAATGTCTTGAATGATGTGTCATGAATGAATATATTGTAAAATTAATGATAGTCGAAATTGTTTCCAAGGAACCTGGTTTAGTAGAACCGTTATGGTTCACTGGAACTTGCAATGCTAAAATATGGCATCTAATATATCAAACGACTTGGAATGATGCGTCATGAATGAACATAACGTAAAATTAATGATAGTAGAAATTTTTTCAAAGGTACATGGTTTAATGGTATCATTATGGTCCATTAGAAACTTACAATGTTAACAGGGTGGTTTAAAAATATAGTTCCGCGAATGGTTTAGTTTAATCTTTCGCTACTTGGTTATGTCATTCCTTAATGGTTTATTATATTTAACAGATTGTTCTTTTTCTCAGCCAAAATAATTATGTAAATATAAGTGAACGGGGTAAACATTTGATAATTAGTCACTTTAACATAAACTAACGGTCTTTTTTAGGAAAAATATAAGAATAGCGTTTATATCGAACCCTTCATAGCGTTTATTAGAATTTGAAGATGCTTTACTTGGTCTAATAACTTATTAAGAACGCCTGATAATACAAGATGTGGCAATTAAATACCTGGACTACTACAAATACTCAAAAACGGAAGTGGAAATGAAAATTGTGTTTAACATGATTCAAAGTAATCCACACCGGACGCAATATACATTTTTAGCGCGTTTGTACAAGTTTGTAAAACAGCTTTTAAAGTTCTCGGACGGAATCCTCTTGATTTGCGACGTCACGTTTTTCTCATTATCAGTAACGTTTTGAAATCGAGCATCTTTCATAGCGTTCTTCATCTGTGGGAAGAGGAGAAAGTCTGGAGGGGCCAAATCCGGAGAACAGGACGGGTGGTTGAGGTCTGTGACGCTGTGTTTGGCCAAGATGTGATACTGTGGTTGGAATAGTAAGTTTGTGGCACCACCTCTAGCAGCAATGCATTCTTCCAGCCGCATGTGTAGGTGATCATACAGGTGGCGAATGTCATCTTGGGGTACGTCTGCCCAGGCCTGGTGAACCTACTGTGTCAGTTCATGGAGATTGCGGGGTGATCGTAAACGACGTCCCACCAAGTCCCACACGTGCTCAATTGGAGATAGGTCTGGGGACCTCGCGGGCCATGGCAGGCAGTTGACATCATGCAGACATGCCATGCTCATGTTTGCCGTGTGCGGCCTGGCGTTATCCTGGTATAGTGTGCAGAAAGGGCAGAAATACGGCTGCGGAATCTCTGTGACGTACCATGCTGCTGTCAGGGTTCCTTGGAATGTGAATAAAGGCGTTCTGGTATCGCAGCCGATGGTATCCCAGATCATGATTCCGGGTATTGGTCCACGATGGCGAGGCCGGATGCATTGTTCATTGGCACCTACCAATGGACTGTCCCACACCCGTCCGCGTCCGCGTCTGTCGTCGGTGTCTAAACAAAAGCGGGATTCGTCGCTGAAGACCACTGGGCGCCATTCCATTCGCCAGCCCACTCGTTCACGACACCATTGCAGTCGTATCGCGCGATGCTCAGGTGTCAAAGGAAGACACAACAATGGACGCCTGGCAGGCATTGTCGCCGTGTGTAACCGGCGTGCTATTGTCGCTATTGACACTGGAGCAATACCGGGAATAGTGATGTTGTCGCGCAGTTGCCGCAGGGTGATGGTTTTGTCCGCTAGCGCTGTTCGCAGTATCCGCCTATCGGTACGAGCTGACGTGCTTCTCCAGGCCCCAGAGCCTGGTCTTCTAGCATGTGTGCCTTCCTCTTGCCATTGCCTCCAACATTGGCTTACCGTCCAGGCGTCCCGCACACATGGACAGCAATCCGTCTGGTTGACCATCCAGCTTCGGAGATGCCAATAATCCGAACTCGTTCAAAGTTCGTTAATTGCGTGAACGGTTGCCATTGTCGTCGTCGCGGCGTTGAGACCGTTGTGCGGATTACAGTGCTGTACATTCACGAGGCAGTTGCTTTCTCCCTACTGCATGGAACGTCTCGCACAGGTGTCAACTGATGAGCCTATACAGGCACTCGGACACCCTGTATCAACCCAAATGGTCATGTCCCGTGAGCATGCATCTAATCGTTTACTAGTCGGTGGTAGACGAACCCTCCCCCCCCACTAAATATGGATAAGGTCGGATAACTCCTTGTTGGTGGGGCAATTTCATTGCAAAGCAGTGTACTTAGCCTTCTGTTGATGCAGATGTTATAGTCGCCAACCGTATCTTTTTTCCGGCCACTTTTGTGTTTATTATTTGAAGTTTTGTTGCAGTAATGCCATTCTCTGAACACTGAGATACTGTTAATGCATGAAAACTCTTGATGCTCTGTTAGCAGTTTCCGAAATACTCGAATCGTCTCTTGCAGCTACGATTTTATCAGTTCGAAGTCTTTCAAGTTCATGTTAACTATGCTGCCAAATAGCTATGCAGTTAATGTTAAATACTTACATTAAGTCCCCGTGATTTACATATGAATTCATCATTTTTTTCTTTAAATTCTTCTTTATTAATAGCAATTATTTAGCAATTTTTGAGTTGTTAATAACAACTCTTATTATTGTTATTATTATTATTATTAGAGATGAAGCTAAATTATTGGCTGAATGTCAAAAAAATGTATCCCACGTCGTTGATTGGATTAAAAATAATAAATTAAGTTTAAATGTAATGAAGACACATATGAAATTTAAAGTACCAAATAAAAGATACGAACTGATGTTTAATGCAAGAATTAAAGTTCATGAGACAAATTGTTATGCCAAATTAAATGTTTGGAGTCATTGTAACTGTGGTGTAATTCGTGAGGCCTCGGTATTGAAATATTTAGGACTCATTTTTGATTCTAATTTAAGTTGAAGAAATCGTATTGAAAAATTATGTGCTACATTGCGGAAAACTATATTTATGATCATCTATGTAATATGGGTCTGTCCTGTAAAAATCAGAAAATTATTATACAGAATGCGATATGGTATTTCAATTTATAGATTCTCATCGGCTGCGAGGGAAGCTGAAAAATTACAAATAAACATGGTAAATTTAATTGGCACAAATTCAATATATGATAGGTTAGATACTGATAAGAAATTTAAAAACCTAAAAATCTTAAAATTTCAAGATCTGTGTGAGTATATCATCTTTGTGCAAATTTTTTTTAAGAGTAGCTGGCTGTATAAAAATATAAACACACGTAATTTGCGCAATATGCAAACCTTTAATGTCCACGAATTATGAATAATTTTAGTAAAAAGCTAGGAAATTATTGTATTCCTAAAATTTTTTAATACGGTTCCGAAATGGATTCAAACGTTGAGCTCTTTTAAATTTATAAAAGCAGCATATTATAGATGGAAAGAATATTATTAATTATATTGGCAGTGTATTTGTTGCTGATCAAGTAATATTATCATTGATGTTTGTAGCATTCAGAAATTTTTAGTTTTTTGTAGTTACGTGTATTTGTTGCAATGTATCTTATTGTCCCATACAAGCCATATATGAGGCTTCAAGATAATTGGTTATAATGTAATTGTTTTTAGTTCTTTGAATAAAAAAAATTATTATTATTATTGTTTGGGGAAACCAAACTCGGATCAAATCCGGAAGCCAATCCCCAGAGGCGGACCCAAGAGAGGGCCAAAAGCCCAAGGGACTCAAATGCAAGGGAGGGGAAGTTAAGCACTCGTGGGAGTATTGATGTTTGGGTGTAGGAACTTCCTTACAATGTGACAGGTGTTTAGAAGTGGCTTTCTGTAAGATTTTGTATAAGTGTGGGTTTAAATTTAGTGTTAACAGGCTTTTGTGTAGCGAGTGTGGAATAACCCCAGTGGCAGAAAGAACGATAGGAACAATGTGTACTCTGTTAACTCCCCAAAGGCGTTTTATTTCGTGTACAAGATCCGTGAAAGCAGTTTACGTTGTTTCCTTTCAAGTCCCTCAAGATCTGTGTGTGTCCACTGTATGACTCCAAAGGAGTAGGAAAGTATTGGCGTGGCATAAGTATTGGTGGCCTTGATTAAATTTCCGGAGTTTAAATGCGTTTTAAGTATTGTCTCTAGCTTATGAAGATATTGTTTAGTGAGTGTATTCTTTATGTGTTTGTGCTCCAGAAGCTTGGCTTGTTTAAATCCTAGATATTTGTAAAATTCGTCATTTTCCATAGCAACAATGTGATCTGGTTCATCTAATGTGTGATCTGGTTCATCCCCCTTCCCTGAGTACTCCATCTTCAGTGTGAATGGTTTTGCATTTGTCCAATCCAAATTGCATGTGTATTTGTATTTGCATTTGTCTTTTGAAAAATTTTGTTTAATGTCAAGTAAATGGTGCAATTGTGTTTGTGTGGAGGCGTAGATTTTCATGTCGTCCATGTAGAGTATGTGTGAAAGCGTGTAGTGGCAGTTTTTATTGTGTTTAATTGTGTAGCCGTAAGTTGTGCTGTTCAGTCTGTTTGAAAGTGCATTTAGTGCAAGACAAAACCAGAGTGGGCTCAGTGAATCACCCTGGAAGATGCCCCGGTTTATCTGTATTTTGTCAGTCGTGATGGTTTCACTGTTGAGTGTGAGGTGTAGTGTAGTTCTCCAATGTAGCATTGTACTTTCTAAAAATGTGATAAGTGTAGGGTTTATTTTATATAATCGTAGTGTATATAAAAGCCATGAGTGTGGGATACTATCAAAGGCCTTTTTGTAATCAATATAGGCTGCATGGAGGTGTCGATGTTTATTGTGAGTTGCCGTAGGACCACACTGTCTATCAGGAGTTGCTCCTTACGACCCATGTGATTTCTACAGCATCCATTTTGTTGCTCAGTGAGAATGTTGTTTGTGTCTATGTGTGTATAAATTTTATTTGTGATACAGGCAATTATTATTTTGTGACGCATAATGTTTTTCCTTGTGTGAAGAAATGTGGCAATATCTGTGGTGTTTGCAAAGTGTTGGAGATCTGTTTGCAAGGTTCAGATGCAAACAGGTGAAGCGCTTATACCAGAAGTTCTGAATCTTATCTACACCTGGAGCCTTCTAATTGTGAGTACGTTTAATGACTTGTGAGAGTTCATCTGCTGTTATGTCAGTATAAGGCATGTTTGGTAGTGTGGATGCTAACTGCTCCTCTTCCCTGATCCAGCTAGCTTCCCTATTATGTTCAACTGAGACAGACCAAAGAGACAATCAATAATGCTGGAGGGCTGTTTGTGTTGGCAGACCAGTGTTTTGTGTGTGTATTTTTATTATTATTATTATTATTATTATTATTATTATTATTATTATTATTATTATTATTATACATTTAGGAGGTTTCTGATATTACTTATTGAACTATTTTTTAAATAAACTGACAATTTTTTTTCTATAAAAAGTAGTTCAATAAGTAATATCCCCATGTCGTTACTTTTCTATCAGGGCGGAGCAGGTTGGCCATTGCTTTGTCACGAAATGCATAGTTCGATCAGATTTCTATTGAAAGGCATGTCCCCAGTTAATATTTATCGCCGACTTGTTTAGTATAAGGTATTATGTTATATCACAAAAAGAGGTGTGGGTTGGGTGCATCGAATTCGATAACAGAAGAAAAAATGTGTGGGGATCTGGCCGCCAAAGACATCCACCGCAGATGATTTTTACACGGCATCTAGTGTTTTTTATCTGTTCGGACATTAGAGAGGCAGCTGGATGATTCACAACCAACGAGGAAGTTCAGCAAGTCGTCATTCCGTCGCGACGTCCTCAAAGATGGTATAATATGGAAAAATAATCTATACAAAAATTGCACATGTATTCAAATACAAGTTGATTTAATGTAAAGAATTTACTTATGATCTATTACAGCACCCTTCTATATAACCAAGTTTCTAAATATAAAAAATTTATTTATGATGGACAGCTTCGAGTAAGTCGTAAATCGGGACCAGCTGAGGGCATGAGCTGTACGTTGTAAGTCTCTTCAAATAACCAAAATCATTTTAATACCGCATTTACATCTTTACAGAACAAAAGTGTGGGTTTTAATAAAAGCAATAAACAATAATATAAAAAGCGAAAAATTAATAAATAATACATGATAGATTTCGTAGTTACAATATTAGATAGCGTTATGCATCAAGTCTTAATTCATTTTAATTATTTTAAGAATGAAACACGATTGATATAAAAGTTAGTAAATTAGTATAATTACTATCAAAGTAAAGCTTTACATGTAATGTAAAATAATTTGCATTATTAACCGCACAAAGATTAAAATTCATTAGCTTTGAATCCATAATTAAAATGATTATAACAAAAAACGGATAGTTCCAGAATCTTTCGGTTTTGTTTTAAATGTCATGCGTTTCTTTCCAGTTTATATTTTCTACGATTTCTTCTTTTATCTGTCTTGGAAAATGGTTTGCATTTGAGACAATATCTTGAGCAGTCTGTGAGCATTTCGAATAAAGATAAAATAGAATATCCCAGGGTTAAACCTAAAGCGGACCCAATATCACAAAAGTATACAATTATGCTATAGCTTTGCTCTTCCGCCAAAGTCTCCAAGATATTTGACTGGAAATAGTAGAGCATAAAATTAAACAGTCTATTTCTTGAAAAGGAAAAATTAATGAGATTGTAGATAGTTTTATTGCAAGCAGGAATGCATTTGCACCGATGAAACGAGTTACTTAAAAATGAAGAGAAAGCTTTCTCAGTTTCTTGAGCCAAGATTGTATTGTTGCAGTACGGTAGAGATTCCACTGACGTTATATACGGTAAACTGAAACAAAAAAAATTAATAAGGGTAGAAAATTACTCGGAGAAATAAATTGTATGGAAAATAATGAAAATATAGAATAAATAACATTTCATGAAAAATCTAGGAAGATTCTTTAGAATTCAGTGTGAATGACCACTGGCATATACAGGGTCGGGACACATTAATATGGCCACCTGCTAGTATCCAGAATATCCACCTTTGGCGGCAAGCACAGCAGCTAGTCGATGTGGCAGAGAGTCAATAAGTCCTCGGAAGATGGTTGCAGGTATCTGGGACCATTCGGCGATCAGTGCATCCCGTAATTCCATCATTGTGCATGGTGGAGGGTCCAGCTTGCGGACATGGCGATCGAAATGGTCCGACAAATGTTCAATGGGGTTGAGGTCCGGGGAGTTTGGTGGCCATGGGAGTAGCTTGAATTCATCCTCATGCTCCTCGAACCAGTCGTGGACAATTTTGGCAGTATGGCAGGGAGCATTGTCCTGTTGAAAGGTGCCATCACCCTGAGGAAACACTGTCGACACGAAGGGGTGTACCTGGTCTGCGACGATCGTCAGGTAACGAACAGTATTCAGTGTACCCCCTCCCCCCAGCGGTATCAGTGGACTTAGACCATACCACGAAAACATCCCCCAAACAGTCACACCTCCCCCACCAACCTCTCATCTGCCAACGACGATGTCGGGATGCCTGTTCTCAGATACTTCCCGGCGAATTCTCCATCGTCCACTCTGTTCACCAGAAACCGTGACTCGTCAGAGAAAGCAACCCTTTGCCACTCGGCTGAGGTCCAATGGCGATAGTCCATTGCGAATTGGAGGAGTTTTCGGCGATGCACAGGCGTCAACATGGGTGCTGTTACCATACGCCTGCTCCGGAGCCCCAACCTCAAGAGGGATTGTTGCACTATCTTGGTGCTGACACGCCTAGTGGCCCCACTGTTCATTTGTTGTGTCAGTTGCTCAACATTGGCACGCCGATTGGTAGCGTCATAACCGACGTTCGCCTATAGGATCGATGGCCTGTGCGGCCGCACAGTTACCTCTTCGGTTGCTCGAAACTGTCTGGTTCGTCCAGTCGCGGTACACCTTCACAACGGCAGCCTTAGAGCAGTTCACAAAGGTGGCCGTTTCTGAAATGCTGCCCCCCTTGGCCCGACAGCCAATGATAATCCCCTTTTGGAGGTCCGACAGGTCACTTGCTCTGCCATGACGGTGACAATTGCTGTGTTAACGGATGCTACTATACGCCTGCTGTTGTCGGCTTTTAATGATATGCAATGATTTTTCATCTGCATACCATGGGACGTTCCAACATGTTCGAGGAGAGGTGGTCATATTAATGTGTCCCGACCCTTATAGTGTTCTTTTACTTTAACTTTCACCGACCTTGTTGAACATCTCGTAGATATCTGAAGTAACATAATTTAAGAAAGACGAACTTACCGACACTTTAAAATTTGCGGCAGTAATTCATCAAAACATTGTTTTCTGCATTTTCTTTCCTCTTCTTTGGTGGTACATGGACGAATGGGAGAATTCCATTTCTTAACCTAAAGATACAAATGTAACCTTTTATATAAGAATAAGACAAAGCCGTTATTGAATTTTTCATGCCGTAGTCCAAATAATCAAAAATTAATTTTATTAGATAACGGGTGATCAAATGAAATATAACCAGAAGTTACAAAGGCCGATCTTAAGAAATTTGGTTAGCAACGGTGAAAAATATAAGTGTCGATGTCGTAGCTGTAAAATGGCCACACAGGATGGAGTATGAGGATACTCAGGATTCATTTCAGTAAAGGTTCAGTTCGTTCAAAGGTTATGTAAGCAAGAAAACGGTGTACTTATAATAGTAACAAGTACAGTAATTACTGTCAAACGATGTTGTGCAACAATAGCGAAATTGAGAAATGTTATCAAATACGATAGAGAACCATTCTTCAGCGATGATAATGCGTGTTCGAATGTTGCCGTCAGAACCAAAATGGATGATTTGAAAAAAAGACGGAGACCGCTGCAATATTCAACTGCTTCAGGCGTCTCTATGTGCCTTTCGTGTATTTTGTTTCTGTGAAAAGAAGACGATATAAGCAGGAATGTTTACTTGGAAGAAGTGTCGAATGCGAAAGAATGGTATAAATAAGATACCCATCGGTTTTTGATGCAATGCGATAAGTTCTTTCAGTCCCGTAGAGTTTTGATTATAAGAGTAATTCCTTCGTCTTTTTGAACGAGCACAGCGAAGTTTCATTTGATCACCCTGACATATTCATAATAGTAATTGCGAATTAATTGAGATTAGTTTGGAATATATATTTACCTCAGTAATAGAAAGCATAAAAACATTTGAAAATCTCACAGGAATAGGGACTGGGTTAAATAAATCAATGTTCTCATCTTCTGCGTTTATGTAAGCCTAATGCATGATTATATATATAATAGCATTATTTAATCTTCTATTTAATATAAAACAATCCAATCATGATTACTAGTTTATAAAGTGTACGATAAGGATCGCCAATGTTAATATGGCACTTCATAAAATTTTAAGGTTAAATTAAATTTCAATTTGCAAATTTTAACCCTTAATTTTGGGAATACTTGTCCTTGCGGATCAGACAGATCATAATCTGCAGACTGATTTATATAGGTACAAACAAATTAAAATGCATTAATGATGTGACTACCCAACGTATATCTCCGTTGACCTGTTTTCTATTATTCAATACAACTTGCGCATACGTTGAAGCGATACCTGAATACAGATGCGTTCCTTAAAACAGAAAAAAACAAAACAAAACAGAATTCATTATTTCAAAGTAAATGCTTGCTGCATACAGGGTGTTTTATAATTGGTGTCCCGTCTTTAGGTCCAAATAACGACTCAAGGGGAACAGATTGAGGAAAAATGAATATTGATTATTTGGTTTTAATATCCCCTAATTCAGAATAAAAACATTACGCGTCCCTGGGGGTGAAGAGGTAAATTTTGAAAATTTTAATTTGGTAGGGGTAGGGGTTAGACCCCTTGTGTTATTTCGAAAGTTGTAGAGCATCATGTAAAATGTGGGTTTAGCAAAAAACCCGGTGAAAAAATCTCATCCCCTGCCCTTTATCGAGTGGGTGAAGTGAAAGGTATGGCTAGCTAATGTAGACAAAAACAGAAAAACTCATTAGAAACTTATCAGGACGTTATTACTTATTATAAAACTGTACATTTGAAAATGAATGAGAATGAATGAGTCGTTACCCTGAAAAGCTAATGGTCTTGACCCCACTCCAAATGTTGGCCTACTGTTTTCTAATAAGTATGGTTTTTGTCCACATCGGCTAGGCATACCTTTCACTCTACCCACTCGATAAAGGGGGCAGGGCATGAGATTTTATCACCGGGTTTTTTGCTAAACCCACATTTTACATGATGCTCTACAACTTTCTAAATAACACATAGGGTCTAACCCCTATCCCTACAAAATTAAAATTTTCAAAATTTACCTCTTCACTCCCAGGGACGCGAAATGTTCTTATTCGGAATTAGTGGACATCAAAACCAAATAATCAATATTCATTTCCCCCCACCTGTTCCCCTTGAGTCGTTATTTGGACCTAAAGACGAGACACCAATTATGAAACACCCTGTATATAATATGTTAATATTAATAAATAATAATCCTGACTTTAGTAAAATTTTTACAGGGGATAATTTACAATTCATAATTATAACCCATTAGAATAATCACAATTGTTAAACGCCCAGTTTAGTAAACTAGAAAACAGGAAGATGAAAAGTGATACAATAAGATAATGAATGGTGAAATTTTTATCTACAGGGTGATTCAGTCAATTTCTGACCATTTCAGTACTATAATTTATTGACCCATTAATGTTTACAAACTTAGCATTTCAGTATGATATTTTAGGCAGTTCGGAGTGTTTATTCCGTAGAAAAGTCTTGATGATATGCTCAATGTGGCCACCACGAACGTTTTGAACTGCTCGCAGCCGAATGGTGAAGTTGTTCATAACTCTATCCAGGATTTCTGCATCCACAAGGGTGCAGCAGTCGACGATGCTTTGTCGCAGCTGGTCTAGGGTTCTTGGTGCTGTAGTGAATACACTGTCTTTAGGGAACCCCCAGAGATAAAAATCACATGGGTTTAGGCCAGGACTCGTAAGGGGCCAATGAAAGCCACCCCCGAATCGATCTGGAAACCTGTTTGAATTGACACGATTTCCAAATTTCTGATTGGGAAAGTCTAGCACTTCATTAGTGGTGTGAGGCCTAGCCCCATCCTGTTGAAACCATTGATGTCGAAGCGGTATACGCCTCCTTCGCAGCTCGGGGATGAAGAAGGTTTCCAACATGTTAAGGTAAGCCTGTGACGTTACGGTGCCCTCAAAAAAGAACGGACCAATGATGCCTCTTTTGGAAATCGCGCACCAAGCCATAACTTTTCGTGGATGAAGAGGTGACTTATGGATCTCATGAGGGTGCTGGGAACCCCAAAAACGAACGTTGTGTTTATTAACTTCACCTGACAGATGGAAGAAGGCCTCATCTGACACCCACAGGCTGTCCACAATGTCCTGATTGGCTTCCATTTCTGCTCCGAACTCCATCTTGTTGTCGCTTCTGTCTTCCAGTGTCTGTTAACTCCTGATAAACATGGATCTTATACGGGAACAGGTGTAAAATCCTTTCTCAAAATTCGCCACGTCGTGGTATACGACAGCCCTTCTTCAATGGATAGGCGGCGAACAAATTTTTTGGTAGGGGAATCGACCAACCTTGTGCGAACATTTTCGACAACTTCGGCCGTTCGAACACGAGCTTCGCTCCTGCCTTTTTTCTTGCCTTTAACACATCCAGTGGCACGAAATTGCTTGACAAAATTCATGATTGCTTGCCTGCCTCGACACTTATACTCCTTCCGGAACTTTCTTTGCACGGTTACAGGCGATTTTGTCTCGAAATACCATTCGACAGCCTTGTATTTCTGCTCTGTTGATAAAGCGGGCGCCATTTTTCAACAATACGATTTTCATGCAGCGCCGTTGCAACAATACAAACTCCAACTATTTAGAAATTCGATATGGCGCTCATATTCTTTCAATTGTTTATCCCTAATGCACGTCATTCGAGTGAAATGGTCAGAAATTGACTGAATCACCCTGTATATATATAAAAGAAGAAACTGACTGAGTGAGTGTGTGATCAACGCACAGCCCAAATCATAAGGCCTAGAAACTTGAAATTTTGTACAGAGGTTCGTTACAAAATGTAAGTGAGCACTAAGAAGGGGTTTTTCGAAATTCAACCCCTAAGAGGGGGAAAGGGGGGTTGAAAGTTTAACACATTAACTGGTGTGGCAATACATAATTAACCATATTAACATCTTTTAGGGAGGGGTTAACGAATTATTAACAACGAGCATAAATATGATTATGCAATGACAGGACATAGATAAGGCAGTGTTTATCGAGGAGGATAAGGAATCACACGGGTCTCCCTTGAGCTCCCTAAAACATCCAGACCACTGGCGAAAATTTATGTGTTTGGCAATAGTAAGAGAAAGAACGAGTATTGATCAGTGAAATTTGCAACAGAAAGATAAAAAGCTATCCAGGCATTGGAAACATCTGAACAACGGAAGCTCCGCTAGAGCAGGAGGGTATAAGAGCTATGTCAAGGGCAAGAGAAATTTTAAAAGATAGGTCTAAAGCAGGGCTGTCCAAGATTTCTGTCCGCGGGCAGCGCCCGTGCACGTGGGTAATCTTCCTTACCCCCCTATTGCACATTATGTTGTTCAGTTCCTTAAAGTCGAGTTGCTAATTATCAATTCGACATGGTAAGCTGCCTCGTTTTTTTGTTTTTTTTTTACAATTTTATTTCCTTCGTTTTAGTGTGACAATTTTCTCGATGTCAGGTAGAATTATATTTTTTTCCCCCTGATAGGACATGATTACATATTAAGCATTTCGAATCCGATCTGTGAAAAAAAAACATATTCTCCCACTGCGGTTTAAATACTGGTTCAGTGATTTTATGCTTTTTCGGAATGTGCGCCATGTTATGCGAGACGAAAAACAAGCAAGTATCAGTAACAAAAGAAATAATGCCTCATTTAATGCAATCGCCCCCTAAAGTCTGGCAACACTGCATAGGAAAACTATACCCACTCCCCTCCTGAGTTTTGGCTTTGCCCGTGAGCTTTGTCCGCGAACATTTTATGTTGCACGCGGGCGACGTGCACGAGTTGGACGACCCTGGTCTAAAGTATCCAGTGATGCTCCCTGGGAGTGAAGATGTATAACATTTTAATCTGAGACAGAACAACAAGAGGGTAAGTAAAGCCCGGGCATAGTGTGCAATATAAGTAAGTTCATTAAGAATGATGGTTACATCCCACCTCTGAGAATTATAAAACAAAATTGACTTTGTAACAATACGTAGAATTCCTGTTGTTCGGGCTTTTCTTAGAAGTTAATGTTTTCTTGGAAATATTTAATAGTGATCCGTAACTGGAGATAATGGAGAGTTAGCAGACTATTGAGAAAGACTGAAAGATGACAGGGGAGGCAGTCCCTTCGTTCGAGCTACAGTTGCGACATAACCGATAACAAAGCATACATGAACCCAAATTTATTATTTAACTTCATGAGGTTGATCTGTTTAACCTACAACTGTAATTATCTCGGGCAATGCCGGGTGTCACTACTAGTACTGTATATGGAAATAAATAAAATAAGGTTATTGACATTTTAAACTAAAAAAAATCCAGCACATGCAGATATCAACAGTGTCCGTAAACTTTTGATCACTGTGTACAGGGTGGGCCAAAAGTCTTTTACAACCAAAAAAATTTCAAAACGAGTGGAGATACAACAAATTAGATAGGGGCTAAACATATAGGATGTTAGGTAGGGGATAAACAATACTGGTGTTAAATTTGATCTTTGACCTCGAATTTTTTCACCTTGCAACTTTGCAACCGTTACCAGGTAGAGAAAAATTTCCAATTGTACAGTTGTAGAGCTCAAAACGCTGATTTTAACAAAAAAAAAATTAAAAACAAGCGTAAAAATAAACCCATTACAACAAAATGAAATTTCTGTGCTCAAAGTGTATGCCACTGTAAATGATTTGAAACAATGAATTCAGCAGGCTTGTACAGACGTAACACCCATCATGATGTTAAATGTGATGGGTTCTCTGAAATGCCGTGCTCAGTTATGCTCAGAAGGACACTGCATTGAGCACTTCATTCATTGACAAATGCAGCTTGAGGTCAAAGGTCAAATTTGACACTACCATTGTTTATCTCCTACCTAATTTCCTATATGTTGCCTGCAACAGATATGTTGTATCTCCACTCGTTTTGAAATTATATGGTAACAGACCTTAGGCCCACCCTGTATATTGAGATGACATTTCACACTACTCCATCTAATGCCTATTACGGTTAATGAAAAGACATTTCTGGACCATCTGATGCAAAATCAAAGTAGAAATGTCATTCACTGATCGAAATAGATATATTACATGGGCTAGAGTGAAATGTCATTAGTGTAAAGATTCAGACCTTACACATTATTAATATTCATTTATTATTATTATTATTATTATTATTATTATTATTATTATTATTATTATTATTTATCTTGTGTTTGAAACTTTAATGTGAGACCGAAAAGGAAGTCATGAACTCTTGTTATTTGTATGCAGCGGAATAGGCTGTAGAGTGATGTTTTATTACATTTATTCACGATTTCTAAATCGAGCTGTAAATCTTATTTTTTATAAAAGTTTAGAATTTTAAAATAAATCCCTTTCTTTGAGAGATGGGAGATAGTTGCTGAGTGTTATTGCTTCGAATTGGGGACTATGATTAATTTCCTCTCTCTTAGGCAATTCAGCATGTGTTTCTTAGGGATGGAGAGTTCGCTCCCCCCTCTTCTTGTCATATCGATGTCTTTGACATTGTGCAGATCTACTGAATTCGGGTCAAGTCGATAGGGTAAGGCAGTATGGATGCTCCAAGAATAGAAGGCTCCATCCCTCCCACGACCATTTCGGACCTTGGATGACAGGCTTATTGCCCTTTGGCATCTTACTCAGAACCTTCTAGATTTCTAGCAGATGGCCACGCGCCCATTTGGCACCTGAGACAAACAGACCAGATGCGAGGGTGGATATTCCGTTTGTCCGCCCATTTGACCTCTTGGATTGCCCGCGTCTGACGTCACTCATTGATCGTTGATTGGTCCGTGGTTTTCATCCCGTTTCGGACAAGGAAACTTTGGTTTTCTCGATCTGGGAAAGTTCTCTTGGCTTTGGCACCGTCAAGAAGCTCCAGCGGCCCTTTTCTAATTCTTGCCCTCTATGTAGGTTAGTACCAAGCATAAGTGGTTTGCTGGATCTTTGTTATCTGGCTGGCAGCAGAAAACACTGCTTCCGACGCCCGGCCACGGGCTACCTGCGTAGAGGGAACACACAAATTTCTTTAATTGATTCTTTTATTCTTTAATTGTAGTGCTTGAAGTTATTTCTTATTTTATCGCAGGAACCCCGTGTTGACAATGCCCAATCGACCCTTAAATTCTCAGTTAGTATTTCGCCCATCTCTTCCGAGATGTACCACTGAATCGACCAGAAAATCTTCCTAAGAAGTAGACGACCCACGCCAGAAAGATGTCCTGCCATGCCAGAAAGATGTCCTGCCATGCCAGAAAGATGTCCTGTCACGCCCGAAGCAAGTGTAGCTGTCCCGTCTCGAGTCTGTGAGTTATAAACTTTCAGTTTCCTGGCTATTCAAAGCGTTTTCCATTGTAGTTAGCCATTGGGTTCTATTTGACATGATTATTTTATTTGCTCCATTCATTCCTCATTCAACTGACCCACGTAAAGTGGGCAGAGGTTATTTAAATCTTATTCTTTCCCAATATTACTCACATGAATAAATCTATTTTCTATTTGTTAACCCTAAGAGCTTGAGTTCGTCTTTCTGTCCTTCACCTTCCCTAGGCCGAACCTGTTTGCGGAAGAAACCTAATATGGGGTTCTTAACAATGATTAACCACTTATTTAGGCCTAGCCTTTTAAATTTCCGCCTAATCAGCAGTGGCGCAGTGACTGCACTGAACCTGAACCTTAATTGAAGGCTCCATCGTCGGGGTTCACGATGAGTGATGCTACATTCTGAGCACCACACAACAGGTGTAAGCGTCAAGGCTTTACATTCTGGCAGCAGCCAACAGGATTTTTTGTACGAACAAGTATGAAATTGAAGTTAACTTTTTTGTTGAAAAGTTGAATTTTTAAGACCTAGGAAGGCTACTTAAGTTGCAAATCTTTTTTCTCAAAAAAAAAAAAAAAAAAAAAGGAAAGAGGATGGCTCAAGCATCTTTTGGGTTAGCGAGCGAGATTGGTCATTATGATGGATTTACGAATCCTGGGTTATTCTTTCAAAAATTGGATGAAATTGGTATTCTTTGTTGTTGGGAACCTGAACACAAACTAAACT
>JAHWFO010015637.1:1305689-1360702 GCA_023313115.1 Rhysida immarginata | reverse complement strand
AGAGTTAGCAGACTATTGAGAAAGAGTGGAAAGACGACAGAGGAAGCACTCCTTTAGCTCCGTGATGTATTGAGCAAATGGGAAGCAAGTAAATAGAAGAATCCGCGACCGCTAGACTGCACAAAGTGATGAATGGCCAAATTTTGCTTCAACACATCGAGAGAAGAGTGGAAATTGCAACAACACTAAGTATACATCTAAGGTAAGATTACGTGAGTAAGAAATTATTTAAAATAGCAGTGGCATCCTTGGAGAGGTCCAGCCATTGTGAGCCTTTAAAAAGATTTTTTTCGAATTTTCATTAAGAATTTTTACTGTATTAATTCTAAGCATTTTCATGTGTTTATTTTTAAGATATTGCAAAATTTAATTTAATTTTTTGAGATTGTTCTGTTTACATCCAAGTAATTATCCCGGGCAACGCCGGGTACCTTTGCTAGTTATTTATATTTAATAACGCATGCGCAAGAGTTATCAAACTATATTTTGCATAATTTATTAGCCAAATGTATAGAGCTATTGTTATAAAAAGCCCAATCAGGAAATTCAGAAAGATATCGCCGATAGAATGACTTGAATTTCAGTTGCTCTCAAAAATAGACAAAACGATAAGGGGTTTTCTCTAAACTTTTATTTTTGGGCTGGAACAAGTCTTAAACTTTATGCCTATAGACGGCGTGCATGTTTACAAACATTAGCTTACTTTGTGCCTAGACGTATTTCCGCTTTCGTAATAATTGTACTTCTAGCGTTGGCTGTTACTAAAAGTCGACATTATTCAGACTGACTGCCGAGTGCCGCAATTTATCATTAATTTATTATTGAGTCGGAGATTATAAAACGGTACACGGAAATCGATGAAATATTACTTTATTAAATAATTTTGCCTTTTGAACCGAGAGGAACACAACACGGCATTTTTGTTGGTTAAATTGTACGTTTTTTACTCTTTCCTGCCTCAGAATGTCGGAAGTTAAGGAAGGCACAGAAAGTAGTGCATGCGCGTTCCTACTTCCTGCGCACTCCGTCTTTAAATTTCAACTTGTGCAAGCTTTGATACCAGGTGATAAACCACAACGCCGAGCATATGGTGAAGAAATGTTACGATGAATTGACAATGTGCCATACCAATGGTCATCGTGTGGTTCGGGCTTTACATGATCGAGTTATTGGCCCATTTTTTTATCGAGCCAACCGTTAACTCCACCAATTACCTTGACATGCTTAAACAATACGCATTTCCACAACTTCAGGACGACCAATCAAATTTTTTCTGTGCAATTGGGCCTTTTTCTTACCATGAGTAATATCGGTAAGGGTTGGTGATTTTAATTCTGTAGTCAGTCAACAGTTTGCATTGTAAATAGACTTGTTCATTTTGTTTAATTAATTTGAACTATTTTCCATTATTAATGTGTTAAAAATATTCCCATATTTGCTTGGAATTATGACATTCACTTCCAATAGTGTTTATTGGCGTTTTCACATCAGGCCTGTTCTGTGTAACCTTGAGAGCAGTTGATCTGGTGCTGAAGCATATAGAATAGCAAGAAGTGCTATCATTTGGTCATAGTTAGTCTTAACTATACAACATTTTGGATAAAGGAGGCTTTGGCAATCCCCTCAACGTTTGACAAGATGGATGGATACAGGCTTTGGCAAGCCTTGTGCAGCATTACCTAGAGTTAGGCTTTTGCAAGCCTAGGGATGGCCTGTATTCAACCCAACCACAGCTGGAATTTTTGGAAATCCATGGAATTGCTGAGCCACATCGTAGTGAATCTGCAGCAGCCAGCTAAGCCTTCCATACTAATGGTATAACCACATCTGGTTGTAGGAGAGAACAAGCTCACTTGAAGGGACCATTGACAATTCAGTTTGCATATTCTGACCCAAGAGCAGAATATTGTAAATTCCGTGTAACTGAGGTAGGACTATAATATTTCCTGAGATGTCAGTGAGTATCCACCTGTTTGTTACTCTTAAAAGGTTTTCCGATTAGACTTTGAACTCTATTCAATTAACATCACTGTAAGTGAGATAATCAAATCTAACTTGATTTATAAGTGAAAATTTCCTGTGATTATCAAAACTTAGGCTTTCATGAATTTATAGGATTAAGGAACACTTGTACAGCAATGTTAGTGCTTTGATATAGTCTTTAGTATAGTAGGCTCTATTATACACTTTAGTAAACTATAAACTTATCTAATGACTATTCAATTTTGATCCAAAATCAACATTAACATTTATATCTGGTGCACTGATCTGTATAATTAAAGTGATGAGAACTATTTAATTTAATAGACAAGTATTAAGAACGAGTTGGACAGTTTAAGACTTTTATTTGAAAACTATTCATTTAAAGTTTTTGCATCTATTGAGTAGGTGTAATTATTATTTTGCAATCTTGATCTTTTAATTTTTGATTGTGTTAATTTGTCAACACAACAAGTTGTTGTGTTATTATTACTACACCTTAATTTGGGTTAACATAGTTATTCAGTTAAAGTTAAAACTCATTTTTGTTTTACATCAACTGGTCCTGTCATGTGTGCATGTAGTGCCGGAACACACTAATTAATTCTAGAACCTGGTGATCGCCTTCTGCTGTGGCAGTTTTGCTATTGGTTATGATATACCTGGGTCGGGTGTCGTGGTACAGTTGGGGGCGTCACAGGGCATTAGCAGTCCGAGATGCGCTTAATGCTGAATTCCCCCAGCGGTGGATTGGGCGAGATGTGGCCGAGGTGGAATTCAGATGTGGCTGAATTCACCTGATCTGACACCTCTGGACTAATTCCTATGGAGTTTTCTTAAGGACAAAGTGTGCAGCGCAAAAGTCAAAAGTGTGGCAGATTTGAATATGATTCAAAGTCCCGCACTGTTTCTGCAGTTAGTTTGGTAGATGAGGCGATGCTGGCAAGAACATGGGTAGAGGTTGCAAATCGTTTGGATGTTGTCCGTGCAACAAATGTGCCCATATTGAACTTTACTAAAACAAAAAACTTTTTGAGTTGATAAATAAATTGTTGAAAACCATTTGTCTCTATCTGTAATAGTTTTTTTAATATAATGATTAAAAGTTGTCTTAAACATTTTGAAACTCTGTATTTCGTTACTAGATGACAAGAATGTATAGGGACTTTATAATCACTCTATATGTGCTGTTTTTCTACCTAATGGATTGGATATTGCGTTTACATAAGGCTAAGCAGATCTGGAAGTAGGAAGAGGCGTTTGTATGAGATTACGAGAGAAGAAAGGCGGCGAGTATTAAAGAGGAGGGAAGGGGCACCAAAATTTCGAATTTGTCCTGATCGACATATTCTAGGGTAAATATTACTTAAACCCACGCCGTCTGTTAAAAATAGATTCTCTTATCTATAATTTCTACAGATAAAATTACACTAAATAATAATAAAATTGTTGATTCCTTAATCTGGTCAAACCAGAACTATAAATTTATTAATATACTGTAAATTAACGTCATCGCTTCGAATTGAAAAAAATAATCAGTATCCAACTCACCAAGATTGCACTCGCTGTCGGAAAGTCCATGACTATTTTTATTTTACCAGCTTCCATTTTAAGCGGCTTTCCTAAAGAGAAAGCCGAGCAAGGATTATCGGGATCAAAAATTAAAATTAAAAAAATTCTATTAAAAACCCCACAAGTTCATCTTAACAAAGAAATACAAAGGCTGTGACTAAAAAGTCCGTCCGATACCATACGCAACGGCAAAGATCACATGATACGTTCACGGTTGTGCTTCCTTGGCAAAGTTGAGTTTGTATATTATATATAGGGTGGTTATAATTAAGGTGACACCATTTAGAGCCTTCTAGCGGCCGTTCTGGTAATCAGATTTTGACGAAACTTGAGTTATATGTTATACAGACCACGGGGAAGAGAATTTTGCAATAAAAGAAATTAGTTCTCATTTTGACCGCTAGGTCAAAATATGGGGCTGGTCATGTAAGAAACTATCTGAGAATTTTTATTCAATCAGAGGCGTTATGCAAATGAGATGTAAAATTAGAAAAGCTTTAAAATGACAGTGAAATTAAATGTAAACTCATTCTTCACGATGGCTTTAGCTAAAAAGGATCGAGCTTTATTGGTGAAGTTGCTTAACCAGAACTGCAATAATGCTTCTGCTGCACTAAGAGAATATCGACGTTTGAAAAACTTGCGAAATGGGCCTATGTCCATTAATAGTTTAAAAAAAATGATTAAGAAATTCGAAGAAACTGGTGAGTTCGGTGTGCTGCCAGGGAGAGGATGGAAACGAATTGCAAATGAGACTGTGGAAGACGTTGTTGCTGCTGTAGTGGAGACGTTATTCCTAATATTCTTCAGCAAGTGCTCAAGCCGTATCACGTGATTTGTCTATTCCGTGGTCTATGGTACAAAAAGTTTTGCGTTCCATTTTAAAGTGGTATCCATACAAGATCCAGGTGGTTCAAAAGTTGCTTCATGAAGATCCGGAAAAACGCACCGATTTTGCTTGCCAGTTTTTGCCGATACTGCATGGCGATAGAACATTTTGTGGTCAGATGAAGCGCATTTCAAACTTCCGGTCACATGCCGCAAACTTCCGGTCACGTGACACATACTTCCGGTCACCTCTTCTCCGTATGTCCGTACTTGGCATCCAGAAAATCTGGTAACCTTACACTAGACGGAGCAGTGAATGCTCAAAACTGTCGCATCAGTACGAAAAGCCGATGGTTGTGCATGAAAAGCTTTTGCACTCTGATGACGTGACTGTATGGTTCGGATTCACTTCACTTTTCATTCTTGGCCTCTTTTTCTTTGAAGAGAACACTCCTCAAGGCACTAAAAAATGTTCAATCACTGGTGCTCGTTACTGCGAACTTCTGCAGCAGAAAGCCATTCTTGCTTTACAAGAAAGACAATGTTTAGACACTACTGTCTTTATGCAAGATGGTGCAACACCCCACATTGCACGACAAATGAAGGAACTGCTTCATGCTCATTTTGGAGATGATCGGGTGATTTCGAGAACTTTTCCAACTGCATGGCCTCCTCGTTCACTGGACTTAAACCCTTTTAACTTCTGTTTGTGGGGATATTTGAAAGATAATGTCTATGGAGGAAGAATACGGACTGTCCCTGAATTGAAAGCAAGCATAAGACGCCATATCACTGCGATTCCTCAGGAAACCCTTCGCTCTACTGTGGAATATGCAATAATGCGCTTTGAACATGTCATTGACACAAATGAAATGCACATTGAACAAATGCTCTGATTTTATAAATTTCTCTGCTTCTAACTTGTTTTTGTTATTATTCATGCGCCATATTTTGACGTAGCGGTCAAAATGTTAACTAATTTTTTTATTGCAAAATTCTCTTCCCCCACGGTCTGTATAACATATATCTCAAGTTTCGTCAAAATCTGATTACCAGGACGGCCGCTAGAAGGGTCTAAAGGGTGTCACTTTAATTATAACCACCCTGTAATATACACAGCATATAAAATTATTGTTATATCATGTGATTTCAGCAGTTGCGTGCGGCATCAGTAGAATATTTTAGACAGACAAAATGGTTACTTTATTAGGCACCTTCCTCTGAAACGCGAATAGCAATAATACCAAGCAGCAATCGAACAAATATTAGCTAAGCAAGATAGAGGCAAAAGTTTTTCAGTGATTTCGAAAACGACAATGAGTGCAAATGAGAACGGTGCCAGATGACCTGGAGGCAGTATTTCTACAGCTGCAAACATTTTGAGCTTTTCTCGTGGAAAATGTTGCCCATTTGTACCGAGAATGGTGCTGCATTCGAGAATTGGGCTGTACCGAGACCGTCCAGTAGCTGAAAACATCTCTTCAAGGATAGGGGCCAACGGCCCTTAGAGAGATGTTTAAGTTAACTGCGGGTAAATATTCATAAATATTTATGAATTATTTGCTAATTGTACAATAGAAGACTCATTACGGTCGAATATACACTGAGTGAGCATATTATTATGACCACCTTTTGCCTTTAATACTGCGGTGATTCTTCGTAGCATTGATTCCACGAGATGTTGGAAAGTGGTGGGAGGAATCTGACACCATGCCTGATGGATAGCACTGTCTAGTTGTGCTAGATTGGACGGTGGTGGATCCAGCCGTCTGATGGTTCGTTCGACTTCGTCCCACAAATGCTCATTTAGAGTGAGATCTGGGGATTGTGGGGATCACCAAAGTAAGGTAAAGTCCCCCTCATGTTCCTGGAACCACTTCTGCACAATACGAGCTCTGTGGCATGGCGCCTTGTCTTGCTGGAATTAGCCATCTCTATTGGGGTACGCCATCAACATGACAGGGTGGACTTGATCGGCGACGATACGGACGTATGCTGTGCCATACAGACGTTGTTCAACACGTATTAACGGACCCAACGCATGCCAGGAACACATTCCCCAGACCATAACACTGCCCGCACCGGCCTGAAGGGTTGTACTCATGCATGCGGGGTCCATGCTTTCGTGCTGTTTCCGCCAGATTCTCACGCGGCCGTCTGGATGATGTAACTGGAATCGTGACTCGTCAGACCACATGATTTGTTTCCACTGCTCGATAGTCCAGTCCTCGTGTCTCTGAGTGAATTGGAGTCGTTTCCGCTTGTTGGCTGCAGACAGCAAAGGTGTGCGGACACTGGGACACTTAAAAAGTAACTTGAGAAATAAGCACAAAGTTAAACATTGTAACAATATGTCTAATAAACCTTTTCGGAACTTTTTAGGACACCAGGACAACTTGAGAAAAACTGGAACGTCTGGTAGGTCTTCGGCTGCGATGCAGTGTGCGGCGACAGTGCATTCTGAGACCGTTTTGGAGGACCCCTGATTAAGGTCAGCAGTGATTTGATGTACAGTTGCCCTTCTGTTATCCTTTACCAGTCGTGACAGTCTCCGTTCTGTCCGATCATCAACCATCCGCGGGCAGCCACATTGCGAACGTTCAGACCTCATCTTCCGGCTAACCGTCCAGTCTTTAAATACTTTAACAACGGCTGCTCTTGAGCACCCCACGAATGCTGCTGTTTCGCTGATACTCGCTCCATAGCTCCGAGCACCTACAATCATCCCGCGTTCGAAGGCTGTTAAATTGCGTCGTTTACCCATAGTTGAAGAATGGGACACGTTGACGACACTCAGCTTCCCTTTTTATATTGGTCCGGCCCACTAGCAACATTGTGGCGACGTCCGTGCGCGCATTTGCATAAACATGTCAGGTGGTCATAATAATATGCTCACTCAGTGTAGTTCATATCGATTATAATAGCCAGCGACCGGTACAGATACATGTCTTTCAGCGCAAAACAAGAAGCTGCGATTCGCATTATGGATCTTAATCTCCTGCACTGAAGTATCCTCGATTATTCAGGGTGTGAATCTTGTGTAGACGATAGGAAGCAGTGGATGACATGTTACAAGTGGTGGTAGTTTTGTCTTCTCTGGGGATTATTTTCACGAGAGACGCTGGACCCTTTGATGTTTTTAGAGAAAGTTCTAAATGCTATATTGCATTGGATGATTGTTAACTTTTATAGCGACGGTTTTCTTTCCAGCATATGTCCGATAATTTAAGCACGACAATGCCACATGTCAAAGAACATGTTCGGTGTCCGGGACAAGAATTTGATATAATTCTAGCCCAAGCAATTTCTATAGATCTTAATACTATCGATCGTGGGATAAAATTGAATGGCCTGTTCGGAGCGACAGCAATCATTCACCGATTTAGGACACTATCCACAATGGTTCCAATACCGGTGGAGTCCATACTTAATCGCATACGAGGTGATGCCGACGTGGTACCAGAAGTTGTACCTAATAAAGTAACTACTAAGATAAATATTCGGAATATGATGTAAAGTATCATTAAATTTAAAAAATTTATAATTAATGTTAAGCCAGTGGTGGGAAATATTGTTCATTCTGAAAGGCTACATGCTGTTTCAATGATATCTCACAAGAACACGTTTAATATTGAAATACCCACTTTCCCGTTAAAAGTATAAAGTGAACTATAAGTCGCATACCATAAGGATAAATGTTGGTGTCTCAACTAAAATGAACCAATAGCCAACTTCTAAAATACAAATCTGGCAGAGTATTTTCAATAGAAGAATTATTGTATTTTTATATGAGAGGTTTTTATATATGAGGGCGATTAAAAAGGAACCTTAAAAATTTTTTATTTCGCACAAAACATATATCAACAAGAAACAAATGGCGTCACTTTTCAATATAGTCTCCCTGGCAATCAATATACGTGCGCCATCGTTTTGGTAGTGCTTCAATGCCTGCAGAAAAAAAGTTCTTGGGACGTGTGCGGAGCCACTCACGCACCGCCTCCTGAACTTCGTCATCAGACCTGACTTTGCGGCCGCCAAGCATTTGGGTTCAGCCTCCCGGAACCCGATTGTCGAGCATTACATGCCCAAAGGCACCACCATCAACAGTGGCTCGTATTCGAACCTTCTGAGCTCCAAACTGAAACCTTCCATCCGCACCAAGCGTCATGGATTCTCACAAAGGGAGCCCTGCTCCAACACGACAACGCCAGGCCCCATACTTCCTGTGCCACAGCTACAACCATAAAAGAATTTGAATGCCTGGTCAAGCCTCCGTACTCCCCCCGTAGTTCAGGAGGTGGTTCATGAATGGATCCGCACTCGTTCCAAGAACTTCTTTTTCTGCAGGCATTGAAGCACTACCAAAACGATGGCGCACGTGTATTGAACACCAGGGAGACTATGTCGAAAAGTGACACCATTTTTTTCTTGTTGACATGTGTTTTGTGCGAAATAAAAAATTTTTAAAGTTAGTTTTTGAATCGCGTTCGTATTTTCCATTTCCAAAGAAATGACGCCAAATTAAAGCAGACAATGTTTTTTAAATCAATTGAATTGTTTTAATTTGAGTAATAATAGCAACAATAATATTCCAAGCAAATGAAATGCATGTACAGAGGGTTGAGTACGTTACAACTAAACGATTTACATATGCAAATTTTCTAGCCACGTGGTTGACAGGGCTGCGCTGTCGTGAGGAGTTATAAATGGGACATCGCTTCATCATTTTTAATCGTTGTAAAAACGCTAGCTGCGAGAATGCCGCCAAAAATCGATAGATATTGGGAAGGATATGTAAATGCACTTTCCGATGCTAAGTGGTCTTATTCCATGATTATAAAACAAAGCAAATCCAGGGGTCTCGCCATTTCGAAGATAGGAATCTGTAACATACTAAATAGAAACAGAGAAACCGCAATACCAGCAACGTTGTAGCCAAGCAGAAAACCGGAGGTTGTAGCTAAAGTGGCCCTCGAGACAACGACCCACTCCAGCCAAAGTTAAGCGTCTCATCTCTGCAGAAAATTCCAAAACTCAATAGACAGTCGCAAATAAGTTAGGTTATCACAGTCAACTGTATGCAATATAATCCACAAAAATCTCCGACTGGTTAAGCGTTCGAAACCTGGTATAGGTGCATCAGGATAAAGCTGCGAGTCATACGTCCAAGTCGACAGTCGCCCATTTGCAAACAGGCGACGGGCATACATTCAATTCCGTTTGGAGACATACCTGAGAAGTCTCCAGACGCATCCCCCATGGATTATTGCGGCTTTGAACTGCGGAAACGCGCCTTGGAAATAGACGACCCCGTACATTGGACAGTCTATGGAAAGCCTGTGAAGAGGGTGGGTACAGATCGACCTAAATTCTCTGCGGTGAAGTCTTATTGAATGGAAATTGCGATGCAGAGCCATAGTTCGACTCCATGATCGTGGGCACCAGATAGAACATCAGCGAACATGGCGGCGGGGTTTCTCATAGACTTATGGCGCTTGCAAATCGTTTGATTGTAACGTACTCAACCCTCTGTAAATAATCAATAGGATATGTACGAATACGTATTACTTGCTGTGCTCAAGCTGTTAGTTTTCAAACCTATGAACATTTTTCAAATCTGTGGACTCTATGCTATCCTATATATGCTTGATGTTCATCCTGTATCCCTATGATGCGCGATTTTTGCTTGTAAAATAAACTGAAAGTTGAGAATTTGAAGGAAATTGAGACCTAGAGACGGAAGCTCATTGTATCTGGTTTGAGCGCAGATCGCGGATTTTTTTTTCATTTTTTAAAGTTTAGAATTTATTTAAGGCCAAAGGACCAGATGCATTAACCTGTGGGGTTTAAAATATATTGCCCACCTCCGAACTAACCTTCTAACATTTAAAGTAGTTACCTGGATAGAAAAGTGTACATTCACCCACAATGGTTGGAAAAGCTTTCATAGACAGATTAAATAATGCTGCTTCTTTCTGCTATAATATTAGAAAAATAATTAGCATAGAAATAATATTTTTGACTTCATATCTTCTTCTCCTTACGCTGATATAAAGGCATATTGACTTCATATCGCCGTAAGGAGAAGTTTATACTGGTGTCCTGTATAAAAATAAAAATTTGGAGAGAACCCCTCATCGATTTGTTTATTTTTGAGAGAACTGAAATTCAACTCATACTATCTTTCTGAATTTTCACGATATTTGCTTGGGCCTTTTAATAAAAATGCTCATATTTCATCAAATATTTAATATTTTATATCCTGATTGCAGGGTGTGGTCTCTACTGAAATTGTCAAGTTTTCTAAAAATGAAATTGCAAAATTGTATATAAACAAAAGAACTTAGGAAAAATTTCGAATTTTTTAAAGAAATCTTTATATCTCCATGAATATACGTGCTATTCTCATAGAAATGAACACATAAGTAAAAGAAGCCTCATAATCATATGTTAAGCTACAATGCATTTCAAGCATTATTTTTTACAGGGTGATTCCAAACATCACTTATTGTTCAATTTATTACTGGTCCACTATTTGCCTTCGCGACAAAATCTTCGCTGAAATATGAGGTGTAACAAGCGTTTTACACCCCTGAAGTTTCAGGATAATTCGTCAAGTATTTTTCAATTGTTCGACAAAACGTCTATATATAGGAGTGTCCGGCAGCAATATTTTTTTGATTTTTCATATCGTATGTTGGCAAACATGAAATTTTTTGTTGTAATGTGTACGAATACGAGTTATAAGTTCGTATCTTCTTTATAGTAAAAAGCGAATGAAAAAACTTTTTCAAAAAACAACGCACGAGATTTCCTGGAAAATTTTCTTGATTCATGCATTGTCACCGACTCTACATATGTGTATAACATTTCAGCAAGATCGGATTAGTGGAAGGGTTTGAAATATTGATTGCAAGATTTCATCCACCAAACATGATCCAAACATGGTTAAAATTATATAAGCATTGTAAAAAACTCACATAAACGAGAAAAGATGCAAATTTTATATGCTAATAATAAGATATCTTAAGAGTTACTTACTTTAAAAACCTCTGCTGACTTGATAATTTCCAATGGATTGCTGCTGCGCCAAATCTCAAGCAAATCCGACTGCTCAGTGTTCATCAAGTCGAGCAGGTCTTTTATACCGTCTACAATCGTATTTGTTCTTTTAAATTCACTTACACTCTTTATGTTGTATTTCGTTAACAGTTTTCTTATTCCTGGGGTATTTGTAGTGCAAATAACAATGGAAGGGAAATCGATACGGCTGGAATCTTCGTAAGTACAATCAGTGGCTATTGGATAGGAAAAATAATACCGGAGCCTGGATAAGATTTGATAAGCACAGACAGACATACTAAACCCGATAATAAATAACCAAATTAATCTGAGAAATGCCGATTCCTTTGTACTAAATACAACAGCGAAGCCAGGAACATTGATGATAATCTTTTCGTTTTGTCGTTGCATGATCATTCTAATAATACGATTTTTTAGAGGGTCTTTCTTTCTGGCCCATTGCTTATTTTTAACATCCATTTAGAATGGAAATGCCTCTTTTTCAAAGCCACTCATGAATGTTGCATCTTCGATGCTTGCAATATATTGCAAAGAACCTAGAATGTTTGGAATAAAGTGAATGCAAAGAGCCCGGTCGATTTAAGTTAATGCCGACTTTATGATTTCCTGCAGTTAAAAATTACAGAACACGCCATTTGAGAAAATGAAGTCGAAATAAACGATCTACACACATTATTCGTATTTAAAGGAAGTCATTCCTTCATCTCTTCTTTTCCGTTTGTTAAATTGAAATAACTATTAAAGAGAACGATATAATCTATCTGCATTCTGCTTATGGTATCACTTATGAACAAATTAAAAACAGGAGATAGGTTTTTTCTTTAAAAAAATTTAAGAATAGCCCAAGATGGGCCCATGAGGTTTGTATAATACGTCAGACCTCAGATGTTAAATTATTGATGAAAATAGGAAAGAAAATTCCACAGTCTGGATTCGAATCATGCTATTGATGTGCTAACCAATTGAGCCATTGCAGACCTGAAAGCATTACGCTATTTACAGGTCTTTTGGGCTTTGTTGGAGCAGTTACCTAGTCCGCAGGCTGGGACTGTCTAAACTATCTAAAATAGACTATGAACCAATAAATATTAACTATCTAAAACATATTTATCAAGGTCGTAATTCTTCTAAATGAATAAATGTCTGAAATTGGTCCTGCACTTCGAAACATTATCTATAACTAGATATAGAAATACCGATATTGCTTAACATTGTTAAGCAAGTTATTACAAAAATGATTATAAATAATTTAAGTTATTAGACTTTATTGCTTTTTCGAGTCAGTAATTTTTCAATATCAAAATTAATTTATATACTTCATTACATAACAATTTATTCTATTTTTCATTCGATAAGGAGATTTAGGAATACAGTTCGCCTCTTCACAGAATACAACTCCGGTGCAATTAACCCACGTAAAAGCAGCAATTAAATTTTATAACATAACAAGCATAATATTGTCGTATTTTGTCTGAAAGGGTTCCTGTGTTTCTATTTACATTGAGATTATCCGGTTCCTCTACTGTATTTCAAGTTAACTAGCCTTCAGTTTATGGTGAAAACAAGTGGCAAATAAAACGCAGGAAAATGAATATAAAAACTGCGTTTACGACGATGGAAAAAACGATATCTCTGAAATATATTTTGAACTAGCCATTTAGTCAATATCCATCTCACTAACAACGCATTTGGATATATCTCGAAACGAGAACGTCATCGAAAAATATTAAAAACTGGTCATATTTTAAACGTTTTCAATTTTGTAGAAAGGAAAACTGAAAAATCAATTGGATGCGACATTCTCGTACCAGTAGACCTGTTTCCATAGATACATTATAATTTAAGTTTACTCATAGATACATTGTGGAGCAATTTAAACAAACACTAAAACCAGCCTTGCGCTCGTTGATTTTCAACGACACGTATAGAAATTAATGTCATAAAGGTAAAATATAACAAGAAATGTCATAAAAAGAACTGAAATGCTAACATCTTAAAAAGACTGATAGATTTTAAGGAAATCTAGGTTAGGTTAAGTTAGGTTAGGATTTGTTTTCTAAAGAAGCCTTTGGTTGTTAGGGTTAAATGAGGTTGTTAAGGAAGCCTCTTGTTACTAAGACAAGGCGTAGTTCTAACGGAAATGTGTAGTTCAAAATGAATAAAAATGCCTGAAAGGTTAAAATGGAGACTGTAGTAATTCTTTATACAGCGTGAATACAAAAGTCTGAACCCCCCTTTTATTTTTTGAACCGAAGCAGATATGTGAATTTTGATGAATCCTGTGAATAGGAAGTTGTGGGTGGCCTATCCCAAGGTGCACTTTTCATCATCCCAAATATGCAAATTAGGACACATTCAAAATTTATCTCAAAAACCGTAAGGGATAGAGAAAAAAAACAAATTGCAAACTTGTTCAGCGTAAAAAAACAAACAAAACAAAAAAAATCATCCAAATCGGAGCAACCAATCACCCACAATCACAATCCAAAGCAGAAGATCATGTTGACCATTTCCGGAACAGTGTAGCTTGCCATCCTGGAATTGTTCTGTCTTCTGTGTGCTGAAACATGCCTTTTACTTGCTTTTCCGCATGAAAGTGAATGTGAGTATGGTAATTTATGTTAATTTTTTGATTTACATGCTTTACATGGTGGAAATATTAACATTCAGTTTTCCTGTGCAGTTTAACAAACAGTAGCTTACAACCAGTTCACCACGTGATTTGGATAATTGGTTGGTTCGATTTGGATGATTTTTTTTTAGTTTGTTTATTTATGGTGAACAAGTTTGCAATTGGGTTTTTTTCTCTATCCCTTACGGTTTTTGAGATAAATTTTGAATGTGTCCTAATTTGCATATTTGGGATGATGAAAAGTGCACCATGGGATAGACCACCCACAACGCCCTATTCATTGGATTCATCAAAATTGACATATTTACTTCGGTTCACAAAATAAAAGGGGGGTTCAGACTTTTGTATTCACCCTGTATATTCGAACACATAAGAGTTCTTTAATTTGCATGCGTTCCTGTTTATTGAAATGAGCGTCAATTGTTGAAGCGTTCTGTGTATACATCTATTATTTCTTCATAATCTGCTGCTAAAGCATTTGTACGAGCAATTATAAGCATACATAAGCATCTACTCTTGAAGCGAGCAATTACCTACTAGCCATTGACTACAATATGCCTAACCGAAATTAGCTATTAATGTAAGCCTTAAGTAATGTCACTTCTTAGAATTGAAAGTTTCCAATGGTATCATTAAAACACGTACCACTGAACCGATTTTGACTGTCATTAATTTCTTGTTATATTCATTCATGAACCTTCATTACAGATTGTTTGACATATTACATGGCATATCTTACCATTGAACCAATTTTGATTGATTTTGACCAGCAAGGAATATCAGCACGTGTCTTCACTTAATTCACAAGCATTCTCTGTCTTAGCTATTGAATGGTGAAAAAAGAAATGCATTGATTAATGCTTAGGCCATTTATACGAGTAGAAAATTTGGATAGGCTTCAAATCTGGAATTGTATAGTAAAAAACGTGGCCCCCTCCGTTATTTGTGACCTTTTGAACCGGAAGTAGTTTACTGATTTTTTCGACCAACAAACTCAGACTGTCGTTTTGCGTAAGTTGTCGAATGGCGAAAACTGAAGTCGAAATTTCGGAATCGTTTCGAATGCTAGAGCACCAACAGACAGACAAACGGACGCACATTGTGAAAAGTACCTATCGGTCCTAATAAAAAGGTAGAGTTTTAAAAATAACATTTGTTAAGTGTAATGTATTTTAACAATATGAAATATACAGATGACCATTTTCAGCATTATTAGAACGAACATTAACTAACAATAACATGCTAGTTAATGCTTCAAATAAATGGCCCGCCGCTAGGTGTTGAGCAACCATTGAGATAAGTCCTTGTGATGTTAATAGAAGTTTTGTGCCCCTGTGATAAGGCGTTCTTGTGTGGTGTAACGGGTAGTGAGGGCCTGTTCTTCAAGCATGAGATGCATTTGCTCGTTCTATGTTCATGGATTATGAAATTCGCGGTTATTTAAGAAAATTTTGCAAACGTTTAGATGGGGAAAGAAAGAAATGGCTCGTTTTACATATAATTATAAGATTTATTAAATAAATAAAATATCAAAACAATCAGTCCAAAATCTTTCGTGTAATTATAACAGAAGGTGATATACACTACATGATCAAAGGAGTTGGGACACCCCTGTGAACACCTGGAGTGTTTCTCCTGGACTAGACTGGGCCCGCTCATCAAGGTGGACGGAAACCTCAATGCTGATGGCTACAGGACCATTCTGGAAAACGGGGCACTTCCAGCGCTGTGGGAACACTTCGGTGACGGGCCGTTCCTCTTCCAGCACGACAATGCGCCTTGCCACAAAGCAAGATCCATATCCGACTGTTTTGACGAGATGCGGGTTGAAGAACTGGATTGGCCCGCCCAAAGTCCTGATCTCAAACATCTTTGGGACGAATTGGAATGGCGTGTGAGATCCAGGATGGTTCGCCCTACATCTGTTCAGGAACTGACTACGACACTCCTCGAGGAATGGAGGTCAATACCTGTGGACACATACCGTAAACTTGTGGACAGTACGCCATGTAGGGTGGAGGCAGTGATAGCAGCTCGGGGTGGTCCTACGCACAACCGATTGAATCTTGTTGCGGCTTTACAGTAGAGCAACAGGTGTCCCAACTCCTTTGATCATGTAGTGTATATTAGAGCATTCCTATGTAGTGCCTTCTGAACACCAGAGGATGGGATGCATCTATAGATCATAAACAATGTACGAAAAAAATTTCGCAAGTCAATAAATAAATATTAAATAATAAAGACTGGCTTAATGTTTAAGGCTTCGGGACAGTCCCTGATTCGAGTTCAAGCCGTGCAATTTTTTTTTCTATTTCCTATATTTAATTATAACATTCGGAGATATAGCTTGGAAATATTCCTCTTATACACATTACCATAAACAGATATTGGCTTTATGATTAAAATAATAATCTTTAAGGCATAAAAAAAACCAAAAGAGATTTTTAATTGAAATTATCAATTTTTGTGTCTTCGATATATCTTGCAATTTATTTTATTACTATTTGCATTGGAAAATGAAATATGCTTTAGGCAATATCTCGTGCAATCCGTTAGCATTTCGAATAAAGACAAAATAGAATAGCCCAGTGCAAGTCCTAAAGTTGATCCAATGTCAGAGAAGTATCCGACTAAATGATAGACCTGTTCTTCCATCATGACCTCTACGATATTCGATTTGAAAGAATAAGCAAAAAAATTCATAGTTTGACTCTTTCCACTAAGTAATTGAGTTATTTTGTAGATGGTTTTATTACATGGGGGACTGCATTTGCATTTGGAATGAAATGAATCACTTAGAAATGACAAGAATTTGTTTTCAACTTCTCGAGCTGATTTTGTATTGTTGCAGTATGGCAAGGATTCCATTGAAGAAATATAAGGTAACCTGAAACGCGGAAAATAAATAGAAGCATTAATGATAAATTACATTGTTTAACACATAAAATATTTTGGAAATGAGAGTAGCTAATTTTGACTAAATAGTGGTCATTGAATTCGAAAATGGCACTGAATTTCTAGCTTGGCTCTAGTTTTCGCATTACAGCCATGGCCTGATCTCAAATTACGGAGTTTTCCACTAAATATTAGGTGCTCATGTTTACACTGTTGGCAGCATTCTCACAGCACGGTGCAATTACGTGATCGGCTATTGTCTCTGCGTGTTCTCGTGATTTAATCATGTGATCAGTGGTTGTGTTGACTGAATGGGTTTTCAGTTCTTATAAAGTGATGAACGACAGTGGTTGCACTGCTAATATGTACGGAAGTGCTTCCATGAGAATTTCATCTAATCTTATGGACAAATAGGAAAATGCCCCGATAGTATGTAAATAATCTCGACAATTTTTGCTATGTACGCGAAGAAGTGGCATGTAATAAGTGCTGCTATCTCGAAAAAAAAAGAGCTAACCAATCAATTTAAGCATCATTTTCGTGTTCTGTGACCCCGATAAGAAAGAATTCATATTCTTTCACCCATAACATTCAACTTTTCATAATTTGTAGAACAGGGTCATGGGTTGGAAAAGCATTAATTTTTATATTTTTAGCAAAATCAATTGTAATTGACAATATGAGCTTCTCTCTTTCGTATTTATTTAGTTCATACGAAATAAACCCTGTAGCTGTATTTAGTTCATAAAGATTAATATTCTCTGGAAGATTCAGAATTCCTGAAAATCATAAGTTAATTTTACTCTTCTCGTTAGATTCATTATTTCATTCATGTTCTATTGTACAGTAATAAATTTTTTTTGTAATTCTCGAATAAAATACATCGATCGAAGATAATTAAATTACATTTTCAAAATCGTGATAAAGTTATCCAAATATACCAAACTGGACCTTACCTCCTGGAGGTAAGACATTCTTTGATTGGGTTAATAACCCCTGCCCACCCCATCCAAAGGACCATAAGGCAGAGAGAAGAAAGCGAAACCACAGCCGAGGGCGTCCCCAACGCATCCCAATGGCAGAACCAGCGGAAAAAGGGATAAGAGCAAGTTTGTTGTTAGGACGTCCAAGGGTGAAATGAAATAAAAAATTTTTAAATATAATTTCAGATCAAAAGGAAGTAATTTCAGTTATCTTATCTAACCAGTATTAAGTAGTATATCTAACCAGTATCTTTGGTGTGAGTATACTATATTTTATTAAGAAGATTTACAAAGCTACAGAATTGCAAAATTCTTCCTATGCATATGACAAGATATACATATTTCTAAACTCAAAGTAATATTTTTAAAAACCTATTAATGTCATTCGTGTACTGACTAACTGTAGAGAATCTAGCACGAAATGCAAACTTGCCTGCATTTTAGAATTTTTGACAATTCTTCATCAAAGCATCTTTTCCTGCAGTTTCTTTCCTCATCATTTGAAGTACATGGGTGTATTGGAGAATTCCATTTTCTTATCTGAAAAATACGTACTAAAGGAATTATTTTAGAACAGCAGCGAAACAAAGATACGTATATACAAAATTGATATTAAAAAAGGAAAAATCTAGAGTAATGCACTGCGTTAAGTTATGGGTACTTCTTTCAATAAAGGTTTTCTTTGTTAGTATTAGTATACTGAAGCAATTTTGTATAATAGCTCTTGTAAAAACTACTCGAATGAATCTTCTAGAACTCTAGGCACTGATGAACTCCTTAGAGAATGATCAACGTGAAAACATATGCGGACTATACAACGAACGTTATTTTTCGCCTAGGAGTGACGAAATTATGAAATTTACCGCTTTCGCGTAGTCTTATATTGTTGCCTAACAAAAAAACATCAATTTACTCATATATCTACCATAATCTCCAGATTTTTCCGCTGCAGACTGTTATTTGTAGTTCAAGGCGTCGGATCTCCTAAAGAGGTGATTTGAATGCCGATTTGGGTCATAAAACCCAAAACGTTATGACAGATATACAATTCATCAGCTGCAGAAGATGATATCAAGTAGTATAGATAAAATTCTCCTTACTGAATTTTTTATCTAATTCGCATAAGCTCTTAATTATAGAAACACCCCATTATTTAAAGAAAACATCATTAAAGAGATTTGAAGATCAGGGTTGAATAATCTTTCTTTTCATGTGTTCAAAAGGATTAGTTCTTGAGTTCGTACTTTTTATGTCCAAAGTGTGTTTTGTCCAGACGTACTTTGGATGAGTTACATAGGAAATACAGAAGTCACAAAATAGTACAGAAGAACCCGGTTGTGACAAAGCATTGTGAGCTCCTTTACCCGCCAATAAATAGGGTCGATTGATTCAGGGGCCCAGTTGCAGCGCATTCATTGCGATTCTCTATTTGCATGCTGTCCAATAATGTTTAGACTTGCAGTACATTTCTCCAAATTTTATATTTATGATTATAAAAAATATTGCCAAAACATACACGACATGGTACTATTAAATATTAAATTAAATGAATAACGATTCTTTATTTCTTTAAACGGTAATTTTATATTATTTGATAGATTGAGAAATATTTTTCTTCATTATATTTTTATTCTTCATTTAAAAAAAAATTTTGTCTGATAAAGTTGGATAAAATAGCCCGCTTCGTGTAAAGGAATCATATATTTACCTCTATAACTGAAAATTCATTATATATTGATATAAACGCAGGTAAAGCAATCGGATGAAGGATGTTAACATCATCATCTGCGTTTATGTACAGCTAAAATACAACAATATTGATATTTGTGAATAATATAATTTTTTATAAGTAAATTTAGTGCAAAAATCAGATGGAGAGTTAATTTAGACCTTGCTCTCATTTTGCTGCAGCAACATGAACTGATGACGAAAGCAATACTCGAATTTAGTTTAATATAAGGTAAAGCAACTACGAGGGCAAGTCAATAATAATCTGCATAGGAGTTTTAAAGTTTTGGTGGTATAGCTTTATCTGCGTTTAGCTTTGCGCTATGACACAATAAACTAGCTGTGCCGCTGTCTGTTTCCATTAATGATAAACAGTGTGCCATGATCAAATTTTTTTATGGAACATAAGTAGAATACCTCCCTATTGGGCGTTGGAAGTGATGTCACTGAAAGTGGATTTCCGTTAATGGGGTGTTTTAATAACGGAATTGTAAATTATGATGTAATCATAAAATTTATGAATGTTTAATTTTTTATATTGATTATTAATTATGAATTATGGCTGCCATTTTGTTTTGGTTCTCAATTTTACCAACACTTAAGGGGACTGGGTGGTGATGGTGCTGGTGCTGGAATGCTTCAGGCAAGAGGGGTCTTGAATGAGAGGATAACTCCAATTTAAATATCCCACAACTGACAGGAAAAGGCTGGGACAAACTTTTGTCTTAATTCTGATTTTCTTTGGGTTTTCTTTAGCTTCCGAATTTTTTTTCTCTGTTCATAATCTGTTTTCTTAATTAATATTTGTCTTCGTGGGGATCAGTTTGCTTTTTTAAGTTTTAATTAATTTTCAGTCAATTGGTGGGGTATTCCCCTGATGGCTTGTTGGGGTGGAGAAGGGCATGGGAATGGTTATACAACCCTCTTTAAATAAAAATGTGCATTGCAATTGGTTTAATTTGTTTGTTTGCCATGGAACAAGCCTTTTTTAACTCTGGAAACCCAGCAAAATTTGGAGGTGTGTGGGGTTTAGCAACACAAACAAATCATTCAGAAAAAGAGACAAGGGAATGACTTCAAAGGGTGCTGGCTTACACACAACATATATGCATGTGACAGTATTGCCTTCGCAACCGCATTCGCGTTTTTGCCCCGTTTGAACAATTTCAAGTATATTCGGTTGACCAGAGCAGTCTGTCAAAACGACGCCTTTAAATTTCTTCTTACCAGCATAGAAGTATTCTCTCTATTCACCTGGTTCGTCCCTTTATAATCAAAGACAGGACTCGAACTCCAGAAAGCCTTTAAAATAATTTTACATAGAAACGGACGTGTTTCTCTTAAAATAAACAGTGATAAAGGACGAGAGCTTTTAAATAAACACGTTCAACATTGTTTACTTTGCAGCTGAATCAGATCTGAAGGTTGTAATGGTGGAAAGATTTAACCACACACTTAAATCATGGATGTTTAAGTTTTGTACTTTCTCCAACAAGCACAGGTACATTGATGTCTTATCTGAACTTGACAAGAGCTATAACGAACGTATTCACCAATCTCTCCATAAAGCTCCAGCCAATGAGAATGACTGCACTGCATCAGCTGTGAGGCTGAAACAACGAGGTTATTATAATGCAACTCCACAAACGAAGCCAAGATTACAAATTGGTGACCACTTTTGTATTTCATGTGTGAAAAACATTTTTGCCAAAGGTTATTTGTCGAACTTGACAGAGGAAGTGTTCGAGGTAGAAAACCTGTTGTTTATAAAATAATAAATTACATAATGGTGATGAGATTATAAGAGTTTTTTTATGTGCATGCAAAGTGTGAGAAATCCGGAAGTATGTGGTAACGAGAGGATTTTAAGATGGTGAAGGAGAGGAGGCCTGAGTGAGGTGCTTATTAAATGGAACAATTACCCTAACAGCATGAACAGCAGGGTTAGGGAGAATGACCTATTAAATGTGCGACAGGGAACATGGATCATCAGTTATGAATGTGATTTAACAACGTATAGGATTCTGATTGTTTTGTGACACTGCCTTCAAACATGCCTAAATGTATTGGAAACATGTCGAAGTGACAGCACATTTTATCACCAGTTTACCATATACTTTACATTTCAGGGGAGTGTGAGAGGTTGGCCGAACAAAAAAATGTCTTAATATATTTCAATGCTTTTAAAATTTAAGCTAAATTTGATAGAGGAGCATGTAAATTTCGACATCGCTCAACCATCTGATTCCAAATCTCATGGATTTTGTGATTGAAGGGGTGTCAGTGTTATAAGCCTACTTGAAGGATGTGTTGTTTTGCCATGATTCACGTTTCAATCACGTCATCTTGAATTTTTATCTCTAAACATCAGTATTCGTTTTGAACTACCTGAATTCTGCAAACTGTTTTAAATCGCTCCAAATGTTTTCTTTGAAGGATGAGATCTTTTCACCCCAGATTTTACCTCTTCATTCACTTGGTTTCAGAATTTTATTTTGTGTTAAGGTATCCCAAGATGCCAACTTTGTAGCAATATATTGTTGAATTCATGAGTTCCAAATTGCAAAACACAGCTGAAGCCTTTGATTTTTTAAAAGGTTATTTTTGGACTTCTGGAATCAAGACAAAGCGGGTCGGCAACCATTTACAGTTTAGAGGTTTCACAGAACGTTCAATCAAATTCCCAGATGTTGTGAACATTGGATTCATTTCAAAACTGGTTCCTGAATAAGATATTGAAGATTTCATTTGAAATGATTTTAAATGACATGAATGACGGATTCATCAGCGTAATTGTTTCCGGCCCATCAGAGATTCCAAACTTTTGTGAATTAGAAATTCCCGAGGATTTTTACAGTACTCGTCAAGACAGTCAATGCGATTGTGTAATTGATACCACCATAATGTCTTCATTTCCAGTGTACAGAGGAGCAGTTCATCAGTTTTATGATTCTGTAATACGTTGGGCTCCCAGTCCGATGATTTTAATGTGGATCCTGTAGATGATGAAGGGTTATTTCCCATCGATCTTAACGCGGTGTCACATACTAGACAGGACGGTAGTTATTGAATTTCCCCCTCACCCAATTACGAACCATTGAGCAAAAATGTCGCTGACACCATCAAAATTGCGTTCATTCAGATCACGGCAATTGCTATCGTTTTATCTGGAAAAAACGGTCGTAAAATTACCATTTCCATAAGAAACAATTGTAGTGAAAGAACACTTTGTCTTTCTCTCCACCTCACTCATTCACACACATTCAGATGCAAACATGTTTGTTAAGATTCATGCTCCTTATCATCGAGCCAAGAAGCTTTTTACGTTATTATTTAAGTTAGAGAGACCAAGGGCGTTAAAAGGTGCTGTGTCTGTTTTTAATGATGTTCTACAAGAACAAGACCTGAAACGGTTATTGTTTTCTCGAATGAGAGAAGCGGGAAGTGGCACTTTACAGGAAATGGGTTCCAGAATCCAAAGTGGCAGAGGACGTTAAAAAACGAATTTCTTAAACACTGAGTCATTTGTCTGTAAAAAGGACCAAGAGTTAATAGCTTGGAAGCATTTCTGGTGACTAAAAGAAGGAGCAACAGAGTGCATTGTGTAAAAAAAGTTGATAAAGTCTCAGAAGAAGGTGAAGCAACCAGTAAACCATTCTAAGCGGGAATGAAATTTGAATATTCATCCTCTGTACTCTGTTATTGCCTAATACAACCTCGGCCATGGTAGCAAAGATACATCAGATGAGCACAGAATATCTAAACTCTGATTTGGATATTTTTTCATTCCCCACAGGAGCTATCAACAAGAAAAACAACACATTATCAGTTACAAACCAACATCCATCATAAGTCAAGATGGCCCAAGTGAATTATGCATTCGTGGTTTAGCAGATTTGGTGCTAAACTCTTTGAATTTCTGACTAAGATTGCACAGAAGTAAGCCTTCGTTCTCACGTTGGATGTCATTCATCCAAATTATAATATTATGATCTGAAAACCAATGCTGAGAGTCGAAAAAGTGAAAGTTAATATTGCCATATTACTTGCCCACATAAGATATTGCAAATCATCAATGCTTTTTATTCGACCAGGCATGTTGAAATGAGGTCATCAAACATCTCTCCTTGTATGAGAAATGACCATGTACAAAAGTTATTCAAAGTTTAGATTCCAACAGGATTGATTTTTTTTTGCATTTGTGCTTTTAAATCAAACCCATTCAATTTTCAACATCCTGGCCTTTGATTTATCAGGTGATAGCAACTATTATTCAGATCGTTACAATCTCATATATAGCGGTATGCTAAGCATGGAAGTTCCATTATATATGATTCACTTAACTGACTCTGTGAATATTGTCAATTTTAGAAGCTATTAGAGATCAATAAAAACCATGCTGTGAGCTTTGATTTCACGAATTAATACAAAGTTCGGTATATATGAAGCAGCCATGGAGACCTCTCGAAAGACCTTGCACCCATTTACAAAGCTGATGTGCATGGTCCCAGGCATTGTCCAACACATCTCGAACTAGTCTATCCATCTTTACTCATTGTGAATACAGATGATTCCATCAAGCCTGGAGCACACTGGATTGTTTTTTCCCTACCCTGACATAAGCATACATCTTGAAAAAATTATGCAAGAACAATTCCATGTGTTTATTCTTAGACACACTGAAAAATGGATCTACAATACGAGAAATGTGCAACATCCGATGTCTGATAAGTATTGTTACCATTGTTTACATTTTCAAAAGTTAGCAAGAAGAGATCTTTCAATGGATGCCATTGTGATGGAACTTATACAAACGAGCACATTCAAAATGACCTAGTGAAATGTGAATAAATTTACAATGAATTGATTTACAATGCCAAATTTAATACGTGTCAAAAAACCAAATAGATTCAATGTTGTTGCCTATTAAATTTCTTTGTTTAATCATTTTTTTATTTGTACTTAACCTGATTTCTGTATTCATTATGTTTGAGTAAATTTTAAGAAAACTAAATGAATTTGTGTTTGTTTATTTTTTATTTTAAAATTTAAAAATTAAATAAATTGTTCAGAGACAAGGTTTCTTTCATTAAAATTAAAAATATATTTTTATTCGAATTTTTTTACAACAATTAAAATAAATTTTAATGATTGTATTTCAAATTGAATTTGTACATTATAAAGTAAATGGTCATAAACTCAAATGTATGGCAGCCATCAGGTGTCACCGTGTGTTGATGGTTGCATGTATTCCAGTTGATGATATGAAGTTTGTTGATTTATCTGAGTGTTCTGTTCAACAGGTAGACTTCTAGCCCCATCTACATGTTCGGTCTCAGCTGTAACATCATCTTCATCATCATCATTATTAGTTAGCATGTCTTTCTTTTACAGTTGAAGACGAATAAAATTTCTGGAAAAGGACGAGTTGCTGCGGCATTTGAAGCTGAGACGTTTCAGGTTGAGGAGGGGGCAGTGTTCGAAGATGAATTAAGGGAGGCAAGGGATGAGTCTGTTGATAAACTTGGGTTACAAAACTCTGCTGTTTTGTGACACCATCTTCCAGTCTTTTTATATTTAGATTTCTGAATCATATCTAAATAAAGGTCCATTTTCAGATGCACATTCAAATTTTTGAGTTTTCAAAATCTTATTGATCTGCTCGTCAACTTGCTTCTCACGTATTTCAAAAACGTATTTGTTCGATCCATTTTGGTTGGACTGCTTGGGAAACAAAGCCATGGTTTGTGATCATTTACAAATCTTTAATATTCATGAGTGGATTATAACACATATTTGAGAATCTTTTTAAGCAATGAATTTGTTCAGTATCAAAGCTGCCACTGTACCCAGCAAGAGAAATCACTTCCATATTGGTTCAGATTTTTCACCATGTAATGAAATCTTGCGTTCAAAGTCTTTTGTCTTGTTCAAATGTTTTCTTATTCGAGGTGTCCATGTGATTTTATGATGTAAAATGTGGCAAATTTCGCACAATGCTCTGACCTCATTTAAATTTGCCTGCTGCATTAATACCTTCTGCCTTTTAGGGTCGGCATGTTTCAGAAAACTGAGAAAACTTTGGTTTTGCGTGCTCAATGAAAAGTGAATATTTAAAATCAATACAATTTTTAAATATATAAGACTATTCCTTATAAACACTACTACAACATGGCAGAAAACTAAAACAACTAATTCAATGATGATGTCAATGAAATTATGCTCCAAATGTCCACTTTGCTGATTACGATATTTCCACAATTACACAATGAAATTAATAATAACTCGGTGCAAGGTGTCTTCACAATGTTTACTTCCTGTGTTATGTTGTCCCTCAAGTTTTTTAGGGTTGTGGGCTTGTCGCAGTATATTCTGTCATTTAAATATCCCCACAGAAAATAATCCAGGGGATTTTAGTCTGGGCTTCGAGAGGGACAAATAATGTTTGTGTATCTGCTAATCACTCGGTCGTCAAGGATTCGGTGATCACATTTAAGAAAATGTTAGCACAGCGAGGGATTACCCCATCTTGCTGAAACCACACATCCTCTAAGTTTTAACTTTTATCCTGGGTATCAGGGATGAACTTGTCTCGTAATTTTCCTTTGTGACTGCGCCATCAAACCAGTAGGGGCCAAAAATGTGAGAATTTGAAATTGTACACCATGCTGTCACTTGCTGAGGATGCAAAGGTTTTTCAATGAATTTATGGGAGTTAACACTCCCCCAAAATATCATGTTCTGTTATTGACATAACCATCCAAATGGAAATGAGCTTCATCCGTAAAAAATGTGCTTTGGAAATGATTCATCTTCCTCATCCCTCTCAATAATGAATTCTGCAAATTCGGCAGAAATTCCTTCATCACCTTCGTTCTAAATCTCTTATACGGGAAGAGTTTAAACCATTCTTCAATATTCGATGGACACTGGACCTTGACACACCAGTTTCATTGGAGGCACGACGAACAGACTTTTTTGGATTGTTGATGAAACTTTCTTTAACATGATTAACCGTTTCAGGTGTTCGAACAGTAGGTGTTCGTTTTTTGGATTTGTTGAAGAGTGACCCAGTTTCGTTAAGTGTCCACCAACCATCTTCTGGTGCCCTTAGAAGGCCCTTTATTCGCTTTAATAAGCCCTTAATTCGATCGAAATAAATGACGGGGAGCTATTAATGACTGTGTTTGATGATACAGGATAACCAACTCGACACGTTTACTTGTTGTTAAGTTAGTCACCATTTTTGATTTTCTGCTGCAGGTGCCTAGTAAAATGTGGTGTAGCAAAATAAAGTGGAAAAACTTTTTAAACAGCAATGTTTTGATATGTTCTGTTTTAAATGGGACACCCTGTACTATACTCTATCCAATGAAAGTTGCCAAAGTAGAATCAACAATGTCTAACAATTGAAATAGGAAGTTTAACTGGACACACCCACGCCTGTTTAAGCTTTTGTTATAGTGAGGTGTTTTAGCCGTACAATTTGCTTTTGTGATTCATTGTTTGTTTTCCGGCATAGCGCGATATATGTTGTCACCCTTTCGAGGAAAGGATGAATTGTACTGTTTCATTTTAATTTGAATTGATACACGTTATTTGTTTCACATAGATTATTCTATTGATGATTAGTTACCTATGCTTATTTAATTTGATTAAAACGTATTATGTTTACTTTTGCAACCCTATAATTGGAGTCATAGTATTTTTATTCCACTGCGCATTATTCTACACGTGACAAGCTGGGTTTCCAGGATTAATGAAAGCTTGTTCCATGCCAAACAAATAAATTAAACCAATTGGAGTGTATATTTGTAACATAAAAAGTAAGAAAAACTGTGGACCATAGAATTGTGGACTAAGATATTTCGATTTTCGTTTTATGGTGTAAATTTGTATTTAAAGAGAGTTGGACGACCATTCATACGCCCTCTTGCATCTTACCAAGCTGTCAGGGCAGTGCCCCACTAATTGAAAGGAGATTCAAAATTTATTACAAATTAACAAAAAACAAACTTACTGCCATGAAAATAAAACAATTAAGTAAACATGGTCAATAACAGAAAAAAAACCCAGAGCCAAAAACCCAAATAAAGACAATTAAGACAAAAGAGTGTCCAGGTCTTTTGCGAAGGTGCTGGCTGGATTAGTAGGTATAGATAGCGGTTGCCGGTTTTATTAATCAGAGAACTTCTCTCTCTCAAGACTTCTTTATGAAGTCTTTCAGCACCATCGCCACCTAGCCCTCTCAAGTCACAACACCAGCGATCTCTGGTGATAAAATTGAGAATCCAAAACCAAATGGCAATCATAATTAAAAATAATAAATCAAAATTAATATTCAAAATTATAAATTCATAATTTTTATGATTATGCCATAATTAATTTAAAAAAATCACCCAATAACAGAAATCCACTTTTGGTGACATCATTTCCTGCTCCCAATTCTACTACAGCACTGTTTGTAGAGGCAATCCTCAACACTGCTGCCTGTTCTTTCCTCGTCTGTCATGATTGTCCGACCATGTAGGAATTCTTGATCTATTCATATTGTGCTGGCAGTTTTTGATGGATTTTCGAGTACATCTTCATACACAAAACGGATCACTGCACAGCCATATTATTGCGTATCAGCCAGTTGTATTGAAAGACATTCTTCAAGGGGGGATGCTTTCAACCATTTTTTGGCTTGCACCCCCCGTAAAGTTTTTGATAAAATATGGCACTTCCCACAAGATAAGAAAAATAAAAAGAAAACAATGTTACACAATTCCTTAGTCGCAATTTTCGACTACTGTGTGGGGCCCTTTATCCACATGCTGCAAAAGAAAACTATCTGATGATCCTGAAACTTTCCACAAGTGGAGACAAACGTACCATCTGTTGGCATGGACACACCTAAAGCAGTACTGCCAACCCATAGAACATTAAAACACATGTGTATATATTAATTGACTTGCCTTCATATATTAACGGTGTAATTTAAAGCATATATAATGTTACTAATCAACCAAAGTCATAATTTTGTCTTTGTGTAAGAAAGCAGCACCAAATAGCATAGGTCAACATCTTCATTCAATACAATGCAAAAAATGAAATTAATGACATAACTACCCAACGGATATCTCCAGCAGTCATCAGTCGCTTATAATTCAACCAGGCGTGAGCGTATATTGTAGTCTTGCCCAAATATGGCTGAGATCCTTGTGGAAGAGGAAGGAATTAGAAATCTAGAAAATCTTGAAATGGGATAAATAATTATTTTATAAGTTTATAAATTATTGACCGTGTTGAAAAGTAAACATCTCTATTACGTGACTGAACCCGTGCCACTTCCTGAAAGCACTCATGTCTCAAGCAATAGCCAATTTTGTTTATTTTGCATTCATTATGACGGCCGCAATGTCTAGCCACTATTTTAAAAATCTGGATAGGATGAAGATGCAGATGATGATAAAAAGATCGAAACGTATCACTCTTTAACCACAACAAATTAAAAAACAGATCAAAATGAAATAAAAAAACAAAATAAAAGCTGAAAAATAACAAAATAAAATAAATAAAAAATAAAAACAATAAAAAGTTAAAATGACCCGAAAACGTATTTCGAAAGCAAAGCTTTCATTTTTCACCTCCTAGTCTCTGTTGTGAATTTGTTGTGGTTAAAGAGTTGCATGTTTCATTCTTTGTATAATTATAATCCACTCCTTATAGTCCCTGCCGATCACTATTACATATATATACTAATTTGCATGCTCATACACAGCTGCTGAATAATGAAGAACAAATAGGCAACATTTTCTAGATATTGTCAAAAGGTGAACAAAGAAAGATCATACACCATGACAATTATTGAGCTGTAAGAAATAAAAAAATTAAATTTTCAAAATGTTAAAAATTTTATTCAAATGTTCAAAGTAACTACAGATATTCGGATTTAGTTTGTGACATGTTCGATATTCTTGCCATCAAAGGCTATGATGTGGCGCAGCCGAAGAGCAGAATTCTGCAAATCATGCTGAAGTGTGAATGTAACGATGGTTTTGATGAGCTCCTGAATGGCTGTTTTGAGCTCAGCAACGGTTCCGGTGTTATTTGCGTAAACTTTGTCTTTAATATTGCCCCGCAAAAATGAATCACAAAGGGTTGAGATCAGGAGAATATGGCAGCCAAGCAATTCCCATTCCAGTAGCCACTGGGTACTCGAAAGCCAGAATGCGCTCTCCAAAGTGCTGTATTTCGACATTTTCAATGAAAAATGAACATCAACAACAATACGAGTGCGCATGCTCAAAATTATCCCAATATGCCCTGCATTCAACCGCCAATTTTTTTTTCCATAAAGCTCAATAATTGTCACACTGTAGAAGGCCAATGTAAAAATTAGGAAATAGATGCACCCCTGAGCGTGGATGCACTCCATTTGTGTTTAACTTTGTTTTTGCTTGTTCAACAGAATAGATTCTTTCAATTAAAAACTATTCTTTACAAGTTTTTTCAGTTTTATTACGAGGGTAGCCCAGAAAGTAATGCACCACAATTTTTTCTCCGTCCCCAACAATGGTACGGATGCGAAACTTGAGATATGCATTTTTTGAAATTTTCGGAGTGCACGCGTAAAGTGACCGTTTCTTCTGACAGTTAGCGTACGTGCAGCAATGGAACAACAACAGAGAAAGAAACGGTTGGTAAATATTCACAAACGTTTATGTGCAGTTTATGGAGCATCAGCAGTCGACAGAAGGTGAGGCCATCAGAAAGCACTTCGGCGGAGCTCCAAGATGCAGCGTGCTGATACGCTCATTCGTCAGGACCGACGCAGAACGATTCGGCAGTTGACGCTGGAGCTGTCAATCAGCATAGGAAGTGTGGGTGAAATGATCCGTGCTCTTGATTACACAAATATGTGTTCACGATGGCTTCCGCGCTGTCTTACGGAGGAACACAAAGCACTGAGAAAAAAACAGGACTATATATAACGTTTTGAAGCTAAGGGGGGAAGCCTTTTGTCCCGGATATGTGACAGCTGATGAAGCCTGGGTGTACCATTTTGAGCCCGAAACAAAACGACAATCGATGAAATGGTGTCATCGCACTCTCCACAGAAGAAAAAATTCAAAGCAACTGCTGGTAAGGTCATGATGACTGTATTTTGGAAATGTGATGGTGTCATACTTATTGATGTGATGCCGAAAGGCAGCACCATTAATTCTGAGGCAACATGTGAACACATTAACCAAACTCAAAATGTGCTTCCAGGACGCCATAACAACCCAGCTGATGGTTTGCTTCAACACGATAACGATCGCCCTCAAACCAGTTTGAGAACGTCGGAACACATCATGAAACAGGGTTGGACAGTGTTACCCCATCCACCCTACAGCCCTGATCTAGCGCCCTCAGACTTCCACTTGTTTGGGCTATTGAAGAATGCCATTCGTGGAAGACATTTTGAGGATAACGAAGAGGTGATTGGCACAGTGAAGACATGGCTGCGTGAACAGAACAAAGACTGGTACCGACAGGACATACACGCACTTGTGTCTCGCTGGAGGATTGCCATAGATCGGGACGGAGATTATGTGAAAAAATAAGGAGTGTAGAAGAAACATTATTCTTTCGTGTGTATAAGTTTCATTGTGTTCATTAAATAATTGTTGAAGAAAAAAAATTGATGTGCATTACTTTCTGGACTACCCTCGTAGCTGTTTAGTTTGCAGGACGGTCTATAAATATTCATGGTCATCGAGCTTCGGCCATTTTCCATTGTTTCGAGAAGCTAAGGAAAACAGAACGCGCCAGGTGCCGTATAGATCGCACTAAGGCCGACCGTGATCTGCGATAGAGTTTTTCATTGAAACTGAAAATGAAAGTAAAGTTTCTATCTGCCGATAGGGTGGCTCTGCAGGCGCAGTTGGGCCGATTGTACTTGCAGTGCCATTTTTCAATAGAGTTCCCGCCCTACCGGGAGCTAGAAACTTTAGCTTCATTTTAACAATGGAGCTCGATGATCATGTATATCTATAGACCGTGGTTTGCAGGGTTTTTTTTTATCAAAACACGAGCAACGCTGAATCGTGCATCGACAAAGTGATCGTTGCGTGCACGTGCTCACGTCAGTAATGCTTTAAATGATAAACAAAAATTAACAGTGTAATCATTCTTGAAGAATTGATTGTTATATGATATGGCATTATCTTGGTATTCTTTACGGTCACTGTTTTAGCACGTGAATTCGGTTTGAAGGGATCCACGAAAAATGCTGAAAAGTTGATACAGCTGAGCTAAGACCTTGACGGTCATATTTCTGAAAACAGAATTTGAAAAAGTTAATATGTTTTCAAGTTATCATGCAAACGGCGGATGGCCGGATAAACGTACAGACCAAGGGTGCATTGTTATAAGTAGCTTTTTGCTAAAGCTCCTAATAACACGCATATGGAGTCGCAAATGCAAAACACATGCGCTACACGGTCACAAAAACAGACAGTTATCATTTTGCCCATCCCAACTTGTGATAACTGTCCCTGTCTTAGTTGCCGTATAGCGCTTCTGTTTTGCATTTGTGACCGCATGTTCTTACGAGGATTGTTCAAGAATTTTTGCCTCCTTGTGTGTAACTTTATTTGCTAACCGATTTTCAAAATTCTTTTTCTATCTGACACTTACATTTCTTTTCTATGTAATGCACTATTCACTTTTAGATAGTCACCATCCCTTTCCATGCATTGTGCGAACGCGTGAATAGTCGGGTAAACCCGTCGGAGAGGAATTCTGGGGTTGTTGTCGACATGAAGATTGAATGGCAACTCAGTGTTCGTTCATCTCGTCGTCAGAACGCAACTCATGTCCCTTAAGGTCCTCTTTCTTCTTTGGGAAGTGGTGGCAATCGCAAGGTGCAAAGACTTTCATTTTTTAACTGCAGGTTTTCATCTTTGAACTGCAGACGCTGCAATGCCGCTGGTGTGTGGGCAGCTGTTATTTTGCTGCAGAAGAGGGTCCAAAGCTGCCATTCAATCCTGGTATAGAGAACAACCCCGAATTTCTCTCCGATGAGTTCACCCGACTAGTCACGCGTAGGCGAAGTGCGTGGACAGGGATGGGGACTATGTTGACAAGTGAATAGCGCATCATATAGAGGAGAAACGTAAGTATCAGAAATAAAAAGAATTTTGAAAATCGGTTAACAAATAAAGTTACGGACCAGGAGGCAAAAACTCTTGAACAACCCTGGTTTATTACTATTGCATGGTTTTGTGTTCCTGGCCTCCCTGTCAAATATTGAACATATATTTTGAATCACCCTGTAGAGTTCCAATTCATTATAGAGCATCTTTAATTTTTTTCCTCCTATATATATATATCTAATATCATTAATTACCAACTATAGTTTTAAAGCATTTTCCTTTCGGCATGTATACAGGTTCTACAGCTTCCGCAGATATAATAACTTCTCGCGTAAACTGAAATTACAGAAAATTTATTATCACTCTTAATTAGTTCATTAGTTCAGCATTATAACATTTATAAGATTAAAAGTACAAAACAACATTACAAATTTACAAGATAATTTTAATTGAAAGAAATAATCACTGCTTAACGATAAATATTAGACAAGGAAATATTAGCGATTTACTAGCAATTTTACTCCACCACTATGAAGCATCAAAAGATACATGATTTAGTACGAATCTCGTCATTTACGAGGGTAGCCCAGAAAGCAGTGCACCACAATTTTTTTCTTCAACAATTATTTATTGAGCACAATGAAACCTATACACACGAAAGAGTGATGTTTCTTTTACACTACATATTTTTCCACATAATCTCTGTCCCGTTCTATGGCCTTCCTCCAGCGAGACACCAGGGCGTGTATGCCTTATCGGTACCAGTCCTTGTTCTGTTAATGCAGCCATGTTTTCACTGTGTGAATCACCTTTTCATCATCCTCAAAATGTCTTCCAAGAACGGCATTCTTCAATGGACTAAACATGTGAAAGCCTGAGGGCGCTAGATCGGGGTTGTAGGGTGGATGGGGTAACACTGTCCAACCTTGTTTCATGAGTTCCGACGTCCTCAAACTGGTTTGAGAGCGATCGTTATCGTGTTGAACCAAACCATCAGCTGGGTTGTTATGGCGTCCAAGTCGCTGGAAGCACATCTTGAGTTTGGTTAATGTGTTCACATATGCCTCATAATTAATGGTGCTGCCTCTCGGCATCACATCAATGAATATAACACCATCACAGTCCCAAAACACACTGATCATGACCTTACCAGCAGAAGCAGTTGCTTTGAATTTTTTCTTCGGTGGAGAGTGCGGATGACGCCATTCCATCGATTGTCGTTTTGTTTCGGGCTCAAAACGGTGCACTCAGGTTTCATCAGCTGACAAGAAGGCTTCCCCCTCAGTTTCAAAACGCTGCAGGAACTCAGAAGAAATGTTTCTTCTCAGAGCTATGTGTTTCTCCGTAAAACAGTGCGGAACCCATCGTGAAAATGTTTTTGTGTAATCAAGAGCACGGATGATTTCACTCACACTTCCTTTGCTGATTGACACCTCCATCGCCAACTACGGAGTCATTCTGCGTCGGTTCTAACGAATGAGCACATCAGCACGCTTCATCTTGTCAGAGAGACAACCGAGCATGGCCGACCCGACCGCGGCAAATCTTGGGAGCTCCACCGAGCCACTTTCTGATGGCCTCATCCTCTGTGCCCAGCGACTAACCGTACTTCTGTCGACTGCCGATGCCCCTTAAACTGCACATAAACGTTTGTGAATGTTTCCAACCGTTTCTCGCTCCACAGTGAGAAATTCAATGACGACACGTTGCTTGTAACGTACATCACTTACAGACGCCATGCTGTTCCATTGCTGCACGTACGCTATCTGTCGCAAGAAACGGAAACTTTGTGCGCGGACTCTGAAAACTTCCAAGAAAGCATATCTTAAGTTTCGTATTCGTACCATTGCTGGGGACGGAGAAAAATAATTGTAGTACATTACTTTCTGGGCTACCATTGTATATTCTTTGGCATTAAAAGTATATTCTGATAAATACAAAGGAATGGAGAAGGAAAAATAAATACGAATAATATGACAATTATCATTTAAGAGTATTGTCCAATAAATATTCAACCGATTTTTTTAAACAAGTAAGCAATATTACATCTTGGAAAGTAATGACTTGTGGTCAATATAACGTAGTTAAAATAATAACTTACTGTTAATTCCGTAACAAACCAAAGGACGATCTCTTATACAGAAATTCACTGCAGACTCATTAGATTGGTAGCGTAATGGATTCCCTCAGGGTCATAAATTTCTCATAGATGGCCTTCTCAGGAACATGACCGAATAGATGACTTTCATTTGTTAACTCTCTAAAAGCGAATACAAGCTCTTTCAAACATTCTTGGGGTCCTGTGTTTTAATGACAGTAGAAAAAGCAAGTTTTCATATGGTTCATTTTCAGCAGATCAGTGCTACAGCCTCATCACAAACATGACGTTCTTTATTCTGAAGGATCATTTGGATCGACATTATCAGGAGCAAAAACACTAAAAAAGTATGGTCAAGAATGTGAAAAGATGTAATTGAGGGAAAAAATTCCTAGCAGAGGACACTGAAACTAGTACTAACGACTTTGAGATAAGTACAGTGTTTTAAAGTTCGAATATTTATCGGACAATGTCTTGTTTTTGTATATACACTTACTTTTATTTTCCCAGTTAAATCCTTGAGATCAATTAAATCTTTTTCACTGCTTGATCTTTCCCAGATATCAGTTACTCCCAAGGTCAACTTCCCACTTTTAAATGATATCAAATCAATTAGATCAATATTCACGGTTTTCACTTTTTTTTCTTGTGAATATTTAATTCTGTCTTTAAGGATTTTCAGATGTGGCGAACACATGGTGAAATTAGGAAAAATAACATTTTTCCTGTGTACAACTTCCACATTATACTTAGTTGGATAGGATAAATAGTAGATAGTCCTGTTGTACATATCATAAATAAAGAACAAAATACAAATGATGAAAAACACGAATTTTAAAGTTCTTTTGATGGTTATTGGGAAGCAGTAGGGTAAAAGAGTGTCTCCAGTCTCTTGATCGATTTCATCTATAACATAACAGACTTTCTTATATATTGGATCGGAAGGTCTGAATTGATGATCATGCCGTGCCTTTAATTTTATTTGTATAATCTGTTGAATGAATTCCATGATAGATAAAATACACCAGCCAATAAACAAACCCAAATTTCCACCGATATCACATAACAAGGAGATCCAATCATAAGAGTAACGCTGAGCAATATGCACAAAATTATTACTTAAAATACTTAGTTCTAACGTAAAATGCGGCTCATCAGCTAAATATTCATCCGTCGGATTCCAAATGAATACTTTTTGTGAACACGGTCGTAGACAGTTGCATATTGAAACATCCAAAGAAAAATAAATCTTCCAAATATCTCTCAAAATCTTTGAATTCTGGTCTTTCGTGTTATTTAGCTGGCATATATCCATATTGGAAGTTGATATGAAGGGAAACCTAAAAGAAATTTACTGTTACTTTAAATTATTAAAAGGTATTTAAATGTTATTTTGTACTTTTTTTGGTAAATCTTTGGTATCTGCACAATCGCAAATTGAATTGTCGCGTAGCATTGTTGCTGTAGCGATTTTTTTTCTCTCCTCTAAACATCATTCATTGTTGGTTGATTTTTACTGTCCAAACACCGCAATGACTGTTTTCTGTTGAGAGAGGTTATCTAAGGAAAATTTTAACGACCTTTAAATTTTAGCAAAATTTTACCACTCTTGGCGCTTCATGCCTCACATAACTCTTGGCCCTGCGGGCCTTACTGGTCACTGTTTTCCGATACTCGAATGCCTTCGGTGGTCTGTCTACGTCCTCAGTTAACCTAAACCAACTCCAAAACGCATAATAAAATGTTGGCTTGCATAATAAAATAAAATAATATGGTTCTTTCGAAAATCACTGATTATTCACAAAGCAGGAAAAAGAAAAGCGGAAACCTACAAACGTCTCGAACCAACAACAATATGCTATTGTTGGTGTGGTTGCGATGAAAAAGCTAGCGCACAAGAACAACAGGAAACCACTATTCCACATCAAAAGCTTTTTTGCAACGTATGCGCATTTCGGCAGCCAAGCTGCCTTCCTCAGCGTATACAAGGACTTGATCAGACCAGAGAAGTTCTGTTCTGATAAAGTAGAAGAATTACAGAGTCACTTATATAGTAAATGAGAGCTAGTTACAATCCAATTACAGAATTAAATACATGTTCAAAGTACATAAATAGTAGCAGAAACAGTTACCGATGTTTAGAGAAGAGAAAAAGAGAAACAGTATATTGTTGCGCGATAATTCAATTGCGGATGTGCAGATATTGAAGATTAGCCACTTTTTTTTAATTTATAGGTAAATGTTTTAAATTTCTATTAGTTTTCTTAGTAAAATTACCTTACATTTATCTTAATGATAAAAATTTCTTCTAATAAGATGGTAATTATTTTTCCAATAATAAAACCTGCGGTGTATGTTTTGGGGCGAGCAATTGTTTCAGGGAGGTGATAAAATGGATGTGGCGTTTACTCAAATAAATACGGTACTTTTTGTTAGGATTACGTATGGCGCAGCAAATACAATAGTATAGATTAAAATTCACAGAAAAGGTTTATTGCACCAAACTTTAACGACTGTGGTCAAACAATAACTGAACTTTTAGAGCATGGTAGAACAATGACGTTACTAACAAGGGAACTACACGAACATGTACCTCACAGATTCATACCTCATCTAAAACTACTATTGATATCTACAAAATAAGAAAATGCTAAATTTTTGAGCACATATAGCCATACAACGATTCCATTGTTAAAGCGGCTTGTATTGTGTATTAATGCGCTCTCAGCTTCTTTCTTCCACTACTCAATAACACGCACGAATCCACTTCACTTGAAAGCAACGCCATCGTAAAACTACGTGTGTGTCCCTTGCAAGTAATAAGGGGAGGCTAACGAGAAAGACCGGCTCTGGCCATGATCACAGAGAGAGAAGGCGTTTGCATTGTAACGTAATACATTGTTACATTATTATAGATAGTGCATTGTTAAATCTACCAATGGTGGCTCAGTGGTTGCGTGATCGCCTCTGATGCCCGAGGACGCGGGTTCGACCCTGGCCAAAGACGATGAGGAATTTTTCAGGGAGAAAATCCTGAGATCACGCACTTCCTTCAGAAGGGAAGTAAAGCCGTTGATCCCGTGTAGTCGTTTGCTGGCTGCACGTTAAAGAACCCTTGCAAGGCAAAATTTGCAGCCCCTATAACGCCGTCCTGAAATGGTCATAGCAGTTGAAAAGGACGTTAATACCAAATAAACCAAACCAAACCAAATCTACCAATAATAAGTCCTGAATTTGCACTATCTATGATGATGTAACAATGTATTACATTTCAATGCAGGCCTTATTTGTGGCGTGTGCAGATCAATTTTATTTGACCAGAAATCTTTCAGTAGCAAAAATCGACCAGCTTTACTTGACTGTGACATGAAATCTTTAAAGTTTTCTCGAGTACTGAATTTATCAAAGATTTTAACATCTCCTTTTATGCTCCAGTGCTCTAAGTCTAAATGTCATTTTTATTACACTCAAATATAGCTGTTATGGGGGTGTGTTAGTGGTGCCCGGGGGTGGGTTCCAGTGATATACATCAGGTGTATGTTAGTGTCAGTTAGGGCCCCGCTGAGTTGGCAGGAGGTTAAAGGTCGTAAGGATGGAGACTAAGGTGGGCTTTCTTGAGATCTGTCCACCAATCGAGGGATTGAAGATTGGGGCGTTCGTGCCTGATGAGGAGAATGCTGTACAATGTGTTATCCATGAATTTGGTGAGTGCTTCAGGAATGATGTGGCTGGTGCGCAGGGAGTCAAAGATTTCCAGGCTGACTATAAAGATTGATAAGTTGCACCCTGTATTTGTGAGACAATATAAAATACCCCATGTGTACTGGGAGCATATAAATCAAAATTGCTGGAACTAGTGAAAGTGGGTATTATTGAGCCTGTGTCAGTCCCTGGAATTAACCTGTCCATGTTGTGCCCAAAAGGAATGGGGAGGTCAGACTCACACTGGTCCTGTGGCAGGTGAACCTGCACACTAGCCCAGTGGACTTCCCTGCGCTGATAATTCAGGATTTCTTGGAGGATTTGCGGGGGCATAGGTTATTTTCAGTGCTCGCCCTGAACAACGGGTACTTTCAGATCCCGCTTGTCGAGTCACTGAGGGAATGCTATGTCTTCGAGTCTCCCTAGGGGAAGTTCCAATTAACCAGGCTACCCCAGGGAGGGAAGAACTCCCATATTTTCCAACAGTATATCGTGTCCACCTTGTGAGAAAACCCTCCAAGTGTCTGTTTTTCTTGCCTGAAGTGCATTATCTTGGCCACTTAATCTCTGGTGAAGGTGCTAGACCTGATCCTGATAATGTAGTGACTTTGAGCAGGCAGTGGGAGCCACGAAACGTGCGTGAAGTTCATGAGTTAATCGTCTCAATAAATTTGGAAAAAAATTTTTTAACATGCATTATCATCGGTCCTGCGTATGTGGATCAAATTTCAGCTCTCTACCTTGTCACGAATTTGGTTTAATATTGGTTACAAGATTTGACCTAAACAAACTAACAAATATTGCAAGGTAAGTAAAAGCTTTTAAAAATATGAAGCCTTACTGAATAATATGATTTTAAAATTAAAGCTGCAATTTCATGTAGATTGCAAAAGAAACTAAGCGAGAGCAGTAGCGAGAGTGAAGTGAAATCGTTTCGAAAGACCCAAATTGGCCGCCACCACAATGAATCATGGTATCGTGTCCAGACCTTATGTTTATTGACCTTGGCATAGATTACATATATGCCTGTCGGCTGGTGGTAAAAATGTGCACTTTTTGTAGGTAAAATTCAGTGGCGCCCTCTCATTTGTGCACAGAGCCGATAACTAAACTCGGTAAAACAATGATGTTAAATATCAAGGTTGCTAAGCCCAATAATAGCAATGCGCCTGGAGCACTAATATTAAGCAGAAGTAGGGAGATTGTAAATAAAATAAATTGTATACAGGGTGAAAATTAATTCCACTGCCAAACTTGGAAAGGTAGTAGTGATAGTAGAAACAAACAACTTTTCTTTATACCAGTTTTGCGAGAAAAATTTATTTACCAACACAGAACAGTTACAGCAGTTGTTCAAAGTGTTTGTGTCGTTCCACACATGGCGATTGTGGCAATTGAAGAGACCATCCTTGGTGAACTGTGCTTCATCAAAAAACAAAACAAGTTCACCAAACGCAGGATTGACGGCAACATTCCGAAGATACCAGTCGGAAAAGTGCACACTTAGTTGGTACTCATTGGGTCGCAAAGCCTGCACAGTCTGTTCGTGGTATGGATGTTGCCCATTGTCATGCATGACGGTCCTCACAGCATGTGCGACTGCACGGGTGCTTGTTGAGGAATCCTCTGCAAACTGTTGCAGTATCTTCTCTTCCACACGTCTTATTCTCACATGTCTTGGAGTTCTGCTGTACGTGTTCCGCGTTGGTAAATAATTTTTTTTTCGTAAAACTGGTATAAAGAAAAATTTTTGTTTCGACTACCTCTCCAAGTTTGGCAGTGGAATTAATTTTCACCCTGTATTTAACATTTTTGCGATACCATGAAAAAACCATTTAACAGATACTAAACAGGTCACTTCACTGTGGATGCAAAATCAATAAAAATAATGATAACACGTACTGAAAACCTTTTAAATTTTTTATTTATTAATCTAATTTTTATTAAAATAAAAAGAGTAAACCTGCATGTATGCTGCTTCTTATAAGCCTGGAGGATGCATGCATTGCTACAGTCTACATATTTCTCTGGTTGTATGCAAGGAGTGTGTGGATGATTGACAAAACTATACTGTAAGGATTTTAAATATTCAATTATATTTGGATGCTAATTTCGCAGTGGCTATTTGCATGCCCGATGTGCAAATCGTTATTTTCACGTGCTATATGCTTAGGCCTCATTCAGACGGCAATTTTTTTTCCTTTTACGAGATTTTATCGAATAGAACAGAGATGGTGAATATTGTATTAATTTGTTCACACAGAGCCCATGCGGCAAAAATCCAATATTCGAGAAATACTTTTTTCTCTATACTGATCGAACTTGTCACTGCTATTCCAGAAATCTCGAAAAAATATTTTCGAGCACGTGATCCAGCGGCACTTATTTTTATATTGTGTCGTTTACACGAACAAACTTTTTTCACGTTGTGGGCCAGTCTTCAGTGGAGCATAAACCCAGAAACGTTAATTGCGCACCCATCTGTATCAATATAAAATAATACGAGGATCCATGGTAGCAGCTGTGGGTTGACAGGCCGCCTGTACCGCTCTGCGACATGGGTGTCATTAAAAATCTAATCGAATAGTCGCCGTGTGAAAAAGCTGTCTCGTATTCGATAAAACTGCATCCGTGAAAAATCGAATCGAATGAGCATCGTGTGAAGCTGGCGTTATCGGTTGGCGTAATCATGTGGCATGGTTAGTCGTGAAATTTAATGCGTGCACGTCCTCCTGTCTTCAATGAAAGGAGATAACCGGATCGAAATTTTTAAGTTCGATTTAGTTCATTGTGTACTGCATGCAACTTTAATCATAGGGTTTAATTAAGCCATCAAATCTTAAAGTCGGAATGTTCCATAACAGTGACTACAGTTTGCTTTTACAGAGTGTCCAAAAAGTCAGTTAACATGACAGATATCTCAACGCTGCCAGATAGGCGATAGCTGATGAGTATGATTTATAGGTAATAATGGGGTGGGGAATTCATTGCCGCACTCAAATTTGACATTGACCCCCAAATTTAAGGTCATCCTTTTGCTAACTCGAAAACTATTAAAGATAGAGAAAAAATTCTACTTGCTACCCTGTAGAGCAACACCACTTACTTACTTACTTACTTACTTACTTACTTACTTACTTACTTACTTACTTACTTACTTTTCAAACCCGCTTATCCGTTAGGGTCGCGGGGGCAGCAGCCCTATGGAGGATCTCCAGCGATCGCGATCTTCCGCCATCAGGTGCATGTCCTCCCTGGTAATATCCAAGTGACTCGAACCCAGATTCTCCATGTAGTCTAGCCACCTGGTTCTAGGCCGACCCCTTGGTCTCTTACCCACCGGCTTGGAAAATAACAACTGCCTAGGAAGACTAGTTTGCGGCATCCGTATCACGTGGCCATACCAGCGCAACTGAGATCTCTCAATGCGGAGAAGTAGCGGCTCAACACCTAAAGATTCCCTTATTGTGCTGCTGTACACTCTATCTAGTAGGGTAACACCTGCCACACCTCTCAGGAATCTCATTTCGGCCGCTTGTACCCGCGATCGCACTCTTTCGGTCATTACCCAAGCCTCATGACCATAGGTGAGAATGGGGACAAAGATAGATTTGAAGACGGAGAGCTTGGCTTTGTTACCCAGCTCTCGTTTCGTTACCACGGATCGCCACAGTTCACGTCTGACACAGCTTGCTGCACCGATCCGAGCATCCAATTCTTTCTCCTGCCGTCCATCACTCGTGAATGCAATCCCGAGATACTTGAACTTCTCCACCTGTCTCAATGAGGCTCCCCTAACATGGAGAGCGCACTGAGCAGGCTGTCTTGAAAGAACCAGAACTTCGGTTTTAGCCACACTGATCTTCATCCCAGCTTCTTCACATTTGGCTGCAAACGGGTCTAGTGCATGCTAAAGGTTCGTGCGAGAAGACCCAAGCAGGACAAGGTCGTCCGCAAAGAGCAACCTCTCCACCAGGCAGTCGCCCACACAAACACGCTCATCGCCTCGGCTGCCCCTGTCTATCCAGTCCATAAAGATAATGAACAAGATGGGCGACAGTACGCACCCTTGGCGGAGTCCAACACCCACGGTGAACGGTCTTGACTTAATGCCATTTATCCGGACACACATCTCAGAGCTTTCGTACAGAGACATGATAGCAACCAGTAATTGCCCATCCACTCCATACTCTTGCAACACTTGCCAGAGCTTCTCCCGAGGAACCCTGTCATATGCTTTTTCGAGGTCCACAAAGCAAGCGTAGACCTCTTTTGCATACTCCCAGGATTTCTCAAAGATTTGCCTTAGAGCAAAGATGTGATCCGTCGTGCTTCGGCCAGGTCGGAAACCACACTGCTCCCCCGACAGTTTGGAGTCGACTATTTCCCGACTTCTCTTCTCCAGACACTTAGCGTACACTTTCCCAGGAATGCTGAGCAAAGAGATGCCTCGATAGTTGTTGCAATCTCTCTGATCTCCCTTTTTGAAGATAGGGATCACAATTCCTGTCTGCCATTGCTTAGGGGCCTGTCCAGATATCCAAGCAACCTGACACACTCGAGTCAGCCACAGGATACCATCCTGATTTAAGGCCTTTAACATCTCGGACCGGATTTCATCATCACCTGCAGCTTTGCCAGTCTTCAGGGACTTAATTGCCCATCTGACTTCTGTTTCAGTGATACTACCGTGACTATTCTCCGCTCCATGGTGCACCTCGTATGCCTCAGTTGTTGTTGTCACAGGATTAAGAAGAGATGCAAAGTATTCCTTCCACCTATGCAATTAGGCTATATGCAATACGCTCTCCTCCGTTTTCAGAAGCCTCCCATCTGAACTCTTAATAGTTTGTGATGAAAGAGACTTCTTTCCACGGAGGCGGCGCACGGTCTGCCAGAACACCACATTAGTCTAAAAGCAATTTTTAATCACACCCTTCCCCTTGAAAGATTTTGAGAAAATGGGCGAGAAAGAGTCACTCAAGAGTATGCTTTCCCTTCTCCTTTCCAACGGTGTGCTTCACTGCAATTCAAATGTGTTAGAAACCTCAGCCAACCTGGCCAGAGTCGTCGAGAAAAACGGAGGCGAGCAAAAAATTAGAAAAAAAATTTTTTGGAGAGAGCGATCGAATGAACGTCGCCATGATGAACAAACCAACAGAGTGAGAAGACGGACCTCATGCTCTCCATTAGAATATTCCCCGATATGATAAAAAGATACAATATTAAAGGAGGAATGAACATTATTGCATTTTCTTTCGTTTAAATAATAAAATTGGAATTTACTTGATCATCCGGTGAAGCAAAAAGCGGCGAAATCCCTGGAGCCACGAACCGACAGCTGAACGGCAAAGATGAGTATGATAAATTAATGTACAGGATGCGTAAGGTATTTAAGGACACACCTTCGTTTGGCTACTGCTGCACTATAGTAAATGGTATGTCCTTTCCGTTTTCGGAAAGCAAAATGGCATACCATCAAATGACGCAAATATCAAGAGATATGCAGTAATCATGGCAATAAAGGCAGAGCACAGCGATTTAGAGATATCAGGATTTCTAAAAGTCGCAAGATCATTCGTCCACAAAGTGCGGAAGGAATTGGAGACCCAAGGTGGCAATGTTGCACCTATAGCAAGGCATAAAAAGCATGCCTCACGCTCTGACATCATCAGAACACCTGAATTTATTCAGCAAGTGCAGCAGGCCATCGATGACAATCCCAGAACATCCATGAGGTCACTTGCCATGTATCGGAAGGAACAATCAGAAATGTCGTCTATGAAAACATCAGATATCACTCGTATGCTATGCGAAGAGGTCAGTTTATGTCAGACAAAACAGGGAAAACCACCTACTCAGATCGAAAAGGCTCTTAAACAAGCTAAAAAATCCGTGTGAAGCTGATTTGTTGTGGATTTTCTCCAATGAAAAAAACTTTGACCAGAATCAGAAGGTGAACAGAAAAATGACAGATGGTTATGTGCAGACCCTTCGGAAGTGCCACGAGTCATGCACACGAAATTTCCTGCAACTGACATGGTTTTAGGGGTTGTCAGCAGTGAAGGACATGTGATGCCTCCACACTTCTTTTCCCAAGGTTTTAAAGTTAACTCTGCGGTTTACGTTGAGACCCTTGAAATAACTGTTAAGCCTTAGATAGGCACGATACGCAATGGAAGGCCTTACGTGTTTCAGCAAGACTTTGACCCAGCACTCCATTCTCGCATGACACAGGAATGGATGGTCGACAACTTCCATGATCACATAACCCCTAAACTTTGGTCTCTTAATTCCCCTGACCTGAATTCATTGGACTACTACGTATGGAGCGTTGTGGAAATTGAGGTCAATGAACACCCCCATAACACCAAAGATGAATTGAAAGCCATGACCAATATGAACCATGACCATTTGATTCGCGCATGTCGACGGTTTCAATCTCTCATTGAAGCAGTTATAGAAGCTTTAAGCGGATTCATTGAAGAGCCATATAACAAGAGATATTGAGGATATCTCTAGAAGAAACTGGATAAAGTCGGGTTCCCCACCCGCTACTAACATTCGCGTCCTCTCGCCCATGCGCTCCTCCCTTGCCCATGCCCCATCCTGTGGTCCTAGCTTCCCACCCGTCTGCGCCTTGAATCAATTTGAATGCTCCCCAATGTCGAAAGTCAAACTGGGACGTTGAGGACCTCCCGTGGCTGAAAGTATATCCGAGCACTTGCATGATGTGGAATTTGTAGACATGAACTTTGTATAATTGAGTTTCATCCAGGAGAGAAACTTAACTCTTCTGTTTTATCATAAATAACGCCCGAGTGTATTGATTTCTTATTGATGATACGAGAAAATAGAATCTGTTCAATTTGATTTTGTAAACACGAAAAAACTTTGAAACTGTTGAGAAATAATAGCTTCAATAATATTAATTGTAGCTACAGAGACAGAAGTTATAATGCATGCATAAAGTAAATAGATGTTCTTCTTTATTGAGTATTGTTCCTTTCTAATAATAAACTGGCATCATTAACGTCTACTTCTTGAGCTTTCTTGAGGATTAAGTAAAGGCTAGCATACACTCAAATACACGGACACAGTCTCTCCCATTTAAGTAGCCAGCTCTAGTCAACACCCCCTAAACAGATCACGGCAGGTCTTGCTCTAGTTGAGATTCGGAATTTCTAATAAAAAATAATTACAATTAAAAAATCAAAGATTTAAAACATGTCTAAAAAACGAAGTTATGGATTGCCTGTACATATAAAATAGAAAATTATGATGAAAACCCTAAAAATATTTAAAACATGTAAACATATTTTCTTCTTAATGGACTGCTTATTACACTTTTATTACCTAAGGAATCATTCACAAAATTTGGAAGAGGGGAATTTCGAAACTGTGATAAAAGTGAACGGTAAAATGGAGATGGGGGTATTAAAGTATGAACATTCGTCTATGTATTCCTAAAAAAATCGCTTCTGTTTGTACACGCTCAACCAAGAACGATTTAAGAAAGAAATTTCCCTCATCAAAAAAATCGCAACTATGAATGCCTACAACAATCGCACCATCATGGATTTACTTAGGAAAAGAAAGTTCAAGAAATTTATCAAGGACAGCACCACGCATGGCAAGACCAAGAACCAGGGCAGTATTATTTCTTTACCTTATAACAAGCAACTCATCAAAGGGTTGGGCTCAGCATTAAAATCATTTGGTTATTCAATTTGTTTCAGCAATCCCAATCAAATGAAGGACATTTTCCCCAACCCTAAGGACAAGATCTCTTCGCTCTTCAAGTCAGGAATTTACGAAATTAAATGTGCACAATGTGATATGGTTTACAAAGGTCAGACGCGTCGAAGCATAGAAACCAGATATAAGGATCACCTAAGACGTAGAAGGTTTGGAAGAAGTAACTTGTCCGCAGTTGCCAAACACTCCATCGACACCGGCCATGATTTTCATAATGTTAAACTGATAAAATCAATAAATAAAAGACACCTGTTGGATGCGTTCGAAAGCATTGCGATCCAGCGTACAGACAAAAATACGCTACTAAACTTAGATATGGGTCCGATTATCGATTCACCTTTAATCAAGTGGTTGACCCAAACAACCAATCAAAAGAATTGACTTTATTCGTGTCTTTCTTTTTCGAATTCTGATTGGTTGTAGTTCCTTATATATACTCATATTTTCCAAGACTCAGGTAGTTCTCTCGTTGTCTTCGAGGTGCTCCTGGACTGCTGAATGATGGTAGCAATTGCTTCCGAAAAGTACTTCCAGAATCAGGTTGTATTTATCCTATTTCTTAGTGTTGTTGTGGTTAAAGAGTTTTTTATTAATATTAAGATTCACATAAGTTCAGGATGGCTCTACAGATTTAATTCACGTTATGGTATTTCATCGAAAGCACTTTGTGGAGAAGAAAATTCTGTATCAATGGATCAAGTGGAGAACAGGACGCATAAAAGAAATCATAAAAGACTTTGATGCGTGCAACTGGCATCTTCTACCACTTGCTGCCACATTGTACGGTTTTTTTCCCACCGAATTGTACAGCAGTTTTGCAGCCACTAGATCTGAGTATCATCCATGCTGTTAAGGTGGTGTATAGAAGTCAATTACTACAACAACGTCTAATGAATATCCCTTTTGATGTGTCGTTGCCTTTAATTGACGTGAGGCAGGCTATTTGATTTGATTGCTTCATCCTGGTACTTAATTGGCGCATTCGGCAACTCAGATCTAACTGAGTCAGATCTGACTAGGTCACATGACCTATGACGATTTTCTGACTTGCATCTGAGCTGATTTTAGAGGAAATGCCGAACGCAAAATCTGACTGACTTGAAGGCTGAAGCGACACCGACCTGCAGAATAGATCATTAGATAGTTCATGGAGCAACCTAACGTGGCTAATTTGAAAATAAACATGACAATTAGTAATAAAATCCTCACTGTCCTGAGCTTATTGAAACAGCGTTAACGACAATAAGGCTACTATCAGCAGCTGAAGAATTTTAATCCTATCAGAATAAAAATACAATCATTGTCCTGTAGTAGGCGGAAAAGTTTTCGTATCGAAATGATCGCATGACTTATTTGTGCAGGGGTTCTCAACCTTTTATTTGTTCGTAGCACACCTTAATTATGTTTATATTTTTTGCGGCTAATTTGAAAATAAACAGGGCAATTACTGTAGTAATAAAATCCTCACTATCCCGAACCCATTGAAATTGCTGTTGCCATTTTCGAGAGCAAAGAAAATGAAATATTTTTAATACTTAAGCGAATAAAAAAACTTAATAATTTTAATAATTATCCGAATAAAAATACAATCGCTTTCCTGTAGTAGGAAGGAAAAGTTTTCGTAGCGAAACGACCGTATCACTTTTATTTGTAAAAAAAGCATTTATTTGTCTCGGCACACTTTTTCTTAATTTTTTTCTCGCGGCACTTCCATGTAGTTTCACAATGCATAGCAGTGCCGCGGCACACCCTTTTGAGAACCCCTACCACAGATTAAGAGGGAAAAACCCGTTTTTCCCCCTGCCACGGTGGACAGAAGAGAGGCTACGTCATGGATTAATTTTCTGACTTACTCAGTCAAGAATTTTTCGACTGACCTATACGTCACCATTCTGACTAGTTATGATGTCACAAGTCCTCTGCCGAACACGTTTTCTGAGCAGTCAGTCAGTCAGAATCAGTTGCCGAACGTTTCACGCCTCAGATCCAGTCAGATCTGAGTTGCCGAATGCGCCTAACAACAGAATATCAAAATGTTGGAAAAAAAGCTGGATTTTTGAATCATTGCGCAGATACTGACCATGCTGTTTTAGACAATGATAATTTGCTGAGTAACTCGGAAACAAATATTTATGAGAATCAATTCAAGAAGGACATCCAGTGAAGTCACTTATGCTGATATTATTGCAACTGTGTCTAACTCACCCCTCCCCCTCCCAGAGGAAGAGGATGATGAGGAAGAGGTAGACATACAAAATGAAGCAATTGACCAGCGCGCATTACCACAAAAGAAGCAAGTGAATGTTTTTCTAAATTAAAAGAATTTGTAACTGGTCGGCAAAATGTTCCCCAAACTATATTAGAAAACATGCATGCACTAGAAGAGTTCTTGTTAAAACAAAATACTAAAAATTTTGTTCAATCAAAAATCACAAACTTTTTTAAGAATCAGTGTGTATTTTTATTAATTTAAATAAACTACATATTTATTTGTGTTTTAAATTGTACTTTACAATTATTAAAAATTAAACAGGCCGATAAATTACTGTTTTCGTTAAAATAAAATTTTCTTAAAACGATTAATTTAGGCATTCCCTCACAATTTCGTTATAACGAGGTTCCACCTGTAAAGCGCCTAACATAGTTAGCGAGAATTGGAGGATAACGATAACAGGAAGGATGTTAAGTATTATAAAGGTGGGGGAGAAATAAAAATTTTTCTGTGATGACATCCGCAAACAACAAGTGTTCTGAAATTTAAAAGAGACAACTACCGTTTGAAAAAATGTATTCTCCCAAATATTGAAAACTCTTTGATTATGAAGAAAAGAAAAGCAATCCTCCGTAGAGTTTTTTTTTAAAATACTCTTATTTGCTCGAATTTGAATATCCGCCAATTTCTTCAATGGAGTGGAATTCCCAAAACCCCAAAAATTAACCGCATAACACAGTAGAGAATGAATAAAAGAGAAATATATTTTAGAATTGGAATAGGGAAAAAATTTACACTCCGAATCATCCCTGCCAGTTGGGAAATTTTTGAAGATATAGCACAAATATGACTATTCCATGAAAGAGAAGAAGAAATAATCAGACCAAGATATTTAATTTCCATAATACGATGAACTAGTTGATGATTTAAATGATGGGTAACTTCTTGTCATGTGGATTTCGGCAGCTTTCGTGTCGATCGGAGAGGAGAAAGTCTGACGACATGAATGACGTCGACAACGAAAACGGCGTCATCCAAAAAGGTCACGTGAGAGAGAGGAGAACGAGGAGAAAAAATATGGCGACGGAACTAGAAGGACGTGCAAAGGAGCCGAGCAGGGTTTAACTTAATGGAAACCCGAAAGCTTAATTCTCTCCAACAGAAACGAGTGAGCGTGGACTCCCAGCCCAGGCAAGAATCATTAATTTCGGAGTCAGGCACATTTCTTTGTGAAGGAGGAGTCAACAGCAATTCGGAGAAAAAGGTCGGCGAGGTATGCGACCGAGCCAGCGGGCAACGTCTCAACGAGAATCGGAAAGCACTCGAGCAAGGAGAGGTAGACGACGAATTCAGGAAATTGTACGGGCTGTGGAATATTGTTTCCGGAGTCTCAACAAGGTATACGAGCGAGCTACCCGTCACCTACGGCGAAGCGATAATGGCAAGTGGAAGGAGCCCGTCGCATGCTGTGATAATTTCCTTCAACGAGGACATTCCAGTGATTACGATTGGCTTTCCTTTAATTATTTATGAACGTGCTCTGTCTTCACGTTTGCAACGGAAAGGCTAGCCATACTTCAGTTACAAATACCGGCCATACGAACGGAACTTTATCAGGTGCTGTTTCGATATGAAGCCATTGACTGTTCGGAGGGAGAGGAGGTTATTGGAGTGTTCCCTTTCTCGTTTCGACAGTTTGTTTTGAGAGGAACAGGAGGATTCATCCAAAGGTCCTCCATCTTTCCTCAGCACAAATAAATGTTTAACGGACGCTGTAGTTTCGGCATTTAAGACGAACAAGTGACGTCGACCGTTGGTATCAACGTATCGTCTAGCCCAAGCTCCGTTATTCTGTTTAGCATGAAAGTCATTGCTGTCTACAAGGGGTGAATCTAAGCAGTATTTCCCATAAGCGGCGAGTCCAATTTCGTCAAGGCATGCAACAATGGCAACCCGGGTATCTATGTTATAGCAGCGTAGTGTTGAAAGTGCGACTCTTCAAAATAAGGTGTGAGTCAAAATGATAGCACCACAGAGGAATACGCCAAGTACTCAAAACATAAAACATATATAATAATCTTTTATTTATTTTTTCTTTTGTATGACACTACTGGTAAACAGAAGTTTTATAATATGGAAATTGCAAATCAATTTAATCAACAAAAACATAAATTTGCCACTTGTAAACTGAGTCAAAATGATAGCACCACCAATCCCCCCTCTACCTAATGAGACCAACCTGTGGCACCTATTTTGCATACAAGGTAGAAATGATAATGAGAAACATGAAAACCAAATCATTTTTCATTTCCATGTGAAACAATTCATTTCCACTACATCTTACAATGGGTCGTGGTAAACAACTGACACAGTTTGAAAGAGGACAGATAACAGAATTATATAAAGCTGGACATTCTCTCAGAGAAATTGGCAGACGAATCAAGCGTTCCCATAAAGTTGTCAGCAATTTCATTCGCCAGAAAGATACTTATGGGACGAAAAAATCAACTGGGCGCCATCCTGCTCTTTCGACACGGCAAAAAAGATTTGTCATGAAAGAGTTAGCGCACTCTCAATCTAGCACACGATCTGTTGCATCACATCCTGCAATTCAGGTATCACAGTCCACAATTGTACGAAATTTTACTTTCGTACCAGACAGACAACAGTCTAAAGCAAAAATAAATAACTTCTCCTTATAAGAGTTGAAAGCTGGCTCAAAGGTTGGCAACAAAATAAAAAAATAACGTCTCCTCAAGAGCCGCAGACTGAAAATACCTGAAAAAAAACGAAAAGATTGCAACCACTGGACGTAAGTGTCAATCACGTTTTTAAAGCTGCCATTCAATCCGAATGGGAGGAATGGATGATGAACGGAATACATACGTTTACAGCTTATCGGCGGCATGCGTCGGGCAACGTTGACCGAAATTGTTCAGTGCGTCGACATTGCATGGCAAAGAGTCAAGAGCGAGACAATCAAAAATGCTTTTGCGAAAGCAGAGATCACCCAGTCGGTCGATGAAACTACTTGTATGGAAGATGAAGACGAAATCGAAGAAACGCAGAAAACAGAATACTACCAACTGACATTTTAGAACTCTTTTGTTCTGATACAGATGATTCTGATTTTGATGAATTTCCGTAAATAAATTTATTTTATCCTTATATGAAGTTAGTTTGTTCGATTTTTTTTTTCACTCAGTATATTGGTGCGTATTATGGACGGGGGCATATTATACCCCAAAAATTATGGTATGCTTAAACATGCAAAGTCAAAAGTTCCCTGTGAAATTTTCTATTGGTCCAGAAAAGTGGGTCGACACATCTAATATACTGCCTGCGTTCATTTAGAGGAGGGCTTTGAGCACTGTTACAAACGGCGGGGGGGGGGTGCCCAACGTTAAAATTTTCATTTTAGCGAAATGTAGTTTTTTTGTAATTAGATTAAAAAAAAGATTTTTTTTGTTTATATATTTTATACAAGCTTCTGAATCTACAAGGCTCGACATTTCGTCACCTACTTTCATCTTTCATGACACCCTATTGAAAAGAGTTACTATAAACGTAGTTATCAAACATCAACATACTCAATTTCTCACGACTCCACATGTCAACATCAGTGATGTTTGCAGCAAGCCTTTCATCCTATAAGAGTTGCTGTTCACCGCACCACATGATTACACCAGCCAGTAAAAATAGCCACTGCGTTTTACTTTTAAGTAATAAAATGAATCTTCTAAAGTTAACAGTTTGGTCTATTAAATAACTGATTATTTGATAACTATCAATAATCCTTTGCAAGATAAAATTTTAAAATTGGTTTTTACAAAAACATTTAAAAAAACTAAATCTGCTTAAGTTATAGTATAAAACAATGCAAATTTACGATCAGACACCGATTTAATTTCGCCATCTGCACCCTTATTAGTTAATGTATCCAGTCCATATATATGCCTATGATTAAAACCTTGAAAACGCTCTTGCACAGAAATCTAAAAAGTAAAACATTAAATAGTAAATATAATTTTAATAAAATATTTTGAAAAATATTTTATTGGCAAAATGTAAAACTTAAATTTTATACAACAATTCAATTTTTAGTACTCCAATTAGAAATTTAATAAAATAATTAATCATATATTTTGAATTTTTAATTAAAAATCATGAAAATGGAATAAAATACATTATTGATACTGAACGTGAAATTCAAGAGAGGCAGAATTTTTATTCAAATAATTGACTGAAAATTCAAAGGAAGGAAAAGCAAGATACCAAAAGTTTAGGCATAAAAATCTCTTCTGTAGGTAGTCTGGACAATGTTTATAAAAGAGTTATCTGAAAAAAATCTGTTAATATCTTGAAATGTTAAGTCCTACGTTGTTGTTAAAACAATAATTATCTAATTTCAGTCTTTGAGAAAAACCCGAGGGGTAGAGTTTCATTTCTACGCTGTTCGTTCAGAATGTTATCCGGACATTTGGCTGACGGACATTTGACCGACGAACACTTGTTCAGAACCGACGAACCTTTCAGAACCCTGTTATATTGGATCGCAGACATTCACTGGGAGGTTTTTCGTATGACACCTGAAATAAAGTTTATTTTTTCCTGAAACATATCCCACCAAATTCGGGAATAATGTTCATTTGTAAGGGCAAGAATCGCGAAAAAAATATTCTATATAGTATATATAGATTCCTGGGTGAACAACACAGTGAGAATTTCATGAGAGAAAAATGATAACGAATCTACAACTTGAAGATGACCATGATTATATTTCTCATGGATAAAAATTGCTTATACAAATTTTTCAGCATAAAAAAGGCTTTTAATAACACTAGCCAACAAAATTTAATTTTTATCTTGTTACTAAATGCAAATGGGTGATTTTTGGTAATATTTTTTCTGCTGATTACGAATATAATTTTTAAATTTCTTTAGCACGCACAGTTTTCTCGTTTTACAATGAAACATTTTTAAATCATTCAGTGTTTGGGGCCTGGTAAATTTCCTTGTGGCCCGAAAATATGGATACTTTAACATTGTAGCCACTTCTCTTCACACCCATTACTTTAGCATAGAAGTTTCGATGTGCATAACTTGGAAACTTGACGTGATAGAAAAAAATTTAAAAGCAGATTCGGATTCTACATACAAATTACTACTAAGAACAATATGTATGGTCTTAGTTACAAAATGTGTGTTGACTAGTGTAATTGAACAATTTAAGACTATTTAATTGCTCTTTCAAATTTTAAGTGCATGAAGGTTTACTTACCATGATAATACTCATTGGAGAAATATCCATAGTTATTTTTACACTGCCAGTTTTAAGTTTCATAGACTCTTCTACAAAATAAAAGCACAATAACCAATCTCGAGATGCAAAAAAACTCTATTTCCATTTGTATATTAAATATTTTCAGCATTTTTAACATTAATTTTCTTTCCTAGTGCTTATATAGTACATTTATTTAGGAAAAATTTCTCGTGAAATTAAATTAATCATAAACAGCATAGAGCATTTATAAATACAGTATTCTTATATCTAACAGAACATTAATGCGAGTCAAAAATCAAATTCCCTATGAATTGTATTGCTTAAGTCGATTTTGAAGCTTTTTTTCATCTATACTCCAGTTCCGGAATATCTAAACTCTAAAAGGCCGATAAATCTAAATTAGTGAACTGTGTCTTTGGAAACACGCAAGCCTAAAACTTAAAGGTTTTTCCATGGTCCAAAGCTCCCATTTATTATAATGCATTGGGTAATCTGAACTCGTTAATACCTCTACTGGAACCGAGCAGTTTAACATACAGACGAATAAATTACTACTGTGAGATATAAGTCTTTCATTTATCTTTAAAGGAAATTAGGCCAACATGAAGTAGAAGAGCTGAATTTAAGTTGAAATAGAATGAGGTTTCCATCATTTATTACCAAAAATGTAATAGGCCACTTATTTGTAGTTTCACGAATACTGTTCCAGAAGATATAGGCTTTGTATTTTGTATTCTCAAGGCACAACACGTCTCGAATATCTATTAGACAAAATCTGGTTGGATTTAAAACTAAATGCAAATTTTGGTTTGACAAAATATTACTTCTCATTAAAACTTCCCATTCATGGTTATGAGTTAGGACAGCACTCAAGACCTAAGTAACGAAACAGTGGATACACTAACACTAAACACATAAAATGATGTACAACTTAAGAATAAAATAAAACTCTTTTTGTACAACGAAACAAGAAATGAAAAAACATAAAAATAAAATGAAAAAAATACAACCTGAATCTGTAAGCGCTTTAGAAAGCTTTGCTTTCATCATTCAACAGCCAAGGAGCACCTTGTGTTCTCTCAAGTTCTCTCGAGGTGCTCCTTGGCTGCTGAATGATGAAAGCAAAGCTTT
>JAHWFO010015637.1:1275729-1295689 GCA_023313115.1 Rhysida immarginata | reverse complement strand
GAAACCAGACAATTTATTCACACCAAGGTTCAAAATTCGTCAACAGATGGCGGTGCTCTTCTCTACGCATTCCGAGCGGTTACAAATTTATATTTTTCCCGCCAACAGCACCATCTGTTATTTCATGTTTCTGTTATGCCTCCAAACTGTTCTCCTTGCTTGTTAACACCTTCTTCTGTGATTTGTCTGACCTTGCAAGATCCTTCTTCTACCTTCTTTCGATCATATTTGTTTCCTGTGACCAACTTCCAATGCCTACATTCTTATGTGTTTAACCTGTGCATCATCTACAGACCTACATGGGACCTTCACCTCCACTAGATCGAAAATTGGTGACTTTAAATTTATTTTCTTTATTTTCTTGTTTTTTGATTAAAAAGGAGTTTTCTTATTTATTTAAATATTATAAACATAAATGAATAAATAAGAAAACTAAATGAATAAATGAAATCATCCAGATAGAAGGAAAGAGGAAAAAAAATCACAAAAATTATTATTCAAATAAAATGGGCTTCCAAATTTTTATTTATTTATTTAAACAAGGTTAATAATCATTACATCAGAGCCCAACAAAGATCTGTATGGTCCAAAGAACCGACAAGTTAGATCGTCAAATTGCTCCTTAAAATTATTTCAACTAATACCGTGACGTGTTTCCAAAATATTCTCTCTTTTACCTGCCATATTTGAAATGACCAAGACAGTTGAAAAGGACGTTAATACCAAACAAACCAAACCAAACCAACAAACCATATTTGTCCATTCCAAATGAGATAAAATTCAGGCTACGTAGAGGCAACCGACTACGAATAAAGGTTTTGTTTCATTTCAGGAATGTCATATTATTTTGTTCACTTCCTCTATGAGCTAAATGTTCTTTCCAACTTTTTATAATATTTATAAAGCTCTGCCGATAAATTTTTTTCACAAAAAAATAACAGTAAAATAGACACATTCCCAACTTTTCCAGAGGTGGGCGAAGGATTTTTATGACTTCCTAAAAGTGTTTTTAATGCATTTAAAGCCTTTACTATTTTTGAATGCAAGCTTTAAGCTGCAATGTTAAAAATGTTTTGCAGTTCCTTAATAGTTGCGGAATTTATAGTTCCGGAATTTAAATTTACGGTTACCTATGCTAATGAATTTAAGGTTATGGCCTCTGGAGTAAACTCTGGAAGTTTTTCTCCTTTTAAGAACCTACGAAATAAGTTGTTGATAATGGTATCCGAAAAGCCATTCAACCTTGTGATGAAATACGTATTCGCATTTTTTCTCTCACTTTCTTGACAGTTCGTTCCATTTCAGTTTTTCCATATACGCGTAATTTTAATTAAAATTTAAGAGAGATCTTTGCCATTTCCTTATAACAATCTACATTAGGGATATTTAATCCTATAAATATTTTTTCTTATAATATTTATATAAGAATTCGTCTTTTAGCCTTCGATATATGTTTATAAAATGGAAAATACATTTATTCAAAACCAAAAATGTTCTTATCAGCTTTAATCTCTCATAATCAGTGTTTCTTATATACCCTGGAATCTTTGAAGATTGACTATACATGAGTATTTTATTATCTGTAGATGTATATTCAGTAACCTATTAAACACGTCGTCTTTCATACAGAAAATCAACATTACGTCCTTTACGTTTACATACTTTTATTCATAAAGCACGTCACTATTCATTTTTTGGAATCCTCTTTAAGAACAACGTCGCTGATTCCAGCAAGTACAATATTGAAAAGCCAAGTGTCAAACCTAAATTTGCTCCAATATCACATAAATACCCAAAAAAACTGTAAGCTTCTTCCTCTATGATCTTTTCCACTATGTTTGTTTGAAAGGCGAATCCAAGTAGATCAATCATGTCAAATGATTTGGATTGCACAATCTGAGAAGAAGTGAAAAGCGTTTTAATACAAGAGCGGATACAACCACAATCAGATGGCAAAGGCTGAGATAAAAAGTGAAGATACTGCTGGCTTGCATTTTTCGCTTCATCTGTAGTTTGACAAAGAGATCCATTTCCCATCATAAATGGCAGTCTGTAGAAAAAATATTGAAGGGGGTCAACATTAAAGGCCTGTTTTATGTACTATGCAAATGTAACAATGTGCAATAATAGAAAAATTTGAGTGCATAAATACCCCTAAAATGGCACAGTCTACTAACTTAACATATCAAAATTTTGAATATTTGTGTATTAAAAAGTAATATGTGAACACTATAGATGCCCAAATTAGTGTCCAGAAAGTATAAACTCACTGTTCTGAAACAACAAGATGAAAGGGCCAGGAAGGCCACAACAGTCGTCAGTACGACTAAAACGCTATGTTGTAAACGCTTTGAGAAAGAATACGACATATTCTGTTAGTTTCAAAATCACTATTGGAAATTCTGGAAAGCTTATGGGTCATTAAATACAAGAGAAAAGCAGCACCAAGGTTAACACAGCACCATAAACAAAAGCGTATGTCATGGGTCAAAGACAAACTGTCATGGCAAAAAGATTGGGAAAACGGTCATATTTAGCGATGAAATTTATTTTTTTTTAATTTTGATGGCCCAGACGACTGGAGGTACTGCTAACACCACATAAGAAAAAAAACAAAAGATTTATATTCGAATCGAGAAAGTGAGGAAGGTAGTTCTTTTGATCGTGTGGGGAGCATTCAGCTGGCATGATACAATTCCATTAGTTTATCTGAGTGGATGAATAAATGCATACCAAAATATCAAAACATGCTAGGAGAAGTGCTACTTCCAAATGTCAACATAATTGCAGGCCAAACGTTTTTATTTCAACAAAATAACGCACCTATTCATGTAGCAAAAAGCTCTAAAGAGTGGTTTGAACTAAAACCAATCAATTTTTTGGATTGGCCGGCATGTTCACGGGATCCGAATAAGTGAAGTTTATGCTAAAGAAAAAGTGTACAAAGCTTAAAAGCAGCTATAATTTCAGCCTGTAGACAAATTCCAGAGAATGTTACATAAACGGATACAATCAATGCCAGTTAGAATGTTTAAGGTTATTCAAAAATCACGAGGTCCAACTGGATATTAAAACTCATCCTAGGACTTTATTCTTGTGTATGAATTTATAATAAATGGACACTGAACCGCTATTGCAATTGATATTATGTTAATTACATCTTGTTTGACTTGTGATAACACGTTTCGCATTTCAGATAAATCATATTGTATAACAAAGATTGTTACATAAAATTTTGAGAATCATCCGACCATTGTGTGTTTTTTTTTATCAGGAGAAACTATCCGAGTTTATAATTACTGGACGGACCTTAGGCACTCTTATAAATTTTAAACATAATAATTTTAAATTTTTATTATGAAACTATCATGATTTATCAAAAACACCAGCAAAAATCATTTTCAGAAACAGAACGGGGAAAAAAGCAATTTTTCTGAAATTTGTTATAGAAACATCCTCGTATGTTTGAAAATTTTACATTTGAAACCAATTTACTAATTTGTAGAGCGTTTCCATAATGTGCCTTGCTTTACAATTCTAGCATTATAAGCAGAAGTTCGAGGGCCATTTTTTTAGTCGTCTTTATTTATCACGTTACTTCTAGCTTGCCAATTTATTTTAACGAACTTCTCACCAATTCATTGGGCCAAATTTTACCTTTAATACGCCATCGATTCTTCTTGGTCTGAACTCCATCAGATGTAGGTAGGTGGTTAGTGGAATCTGTGATGATTCTTGATGGTTAGCACTTTCCAAATGTGTGAGATTTGATGGTTTTTGATCCAGCTGTCTGATAGCTTTTACAACTTGATGAAATGCTTAATGGGGTTGGGATCTGCTCCTTCATGTTCCTGTAATCAATCCACTACAATATGAATACTATGTCAAGAGAGGAAGTAACCGTCTCCAATGGGATAAACCATCAGCATGACAGGATGAACTTGATCAGCAACAATATTTAGATACTTAATGTTTTATTTGATTAATGATCGGCGATTATTTGAGAGCGGCGTTAAATGCATTAATTGTGGTTTACGTCACATTCTTGCTTCCTTTTTTATAATTCATGGCTAAATGTTTTTAAATTTCTATTTGTTTTCTTAATACATCACCTTTACCTTAATAATAAAAAATTCTTAAAAATAATAATAAATTGTTAATTAATTTTCGAACAAGAACAAGTCGTTTGCTTGATGGCGGCGTTTATTTCACTTTAACTTTTTATGATGCGGCCTATATTTGAGGATGGCTATTATTCAAAGAATACGGTATGTTGTGCGATTCAAAGATCATTTGCGAGGATCCTTGATTAAGATGTGCGATAATTTGCTGCACTGTTGTGTTTCTGTTGTCCTTTTACAATTCTGGACAGTTCGTTCTGCCCCAGCATTCACTGATCGATGAAGACCACAAATGCACTTTCAGAACCAGTTTATTGACTGACAGTCCAGTTTTTAAACACCTTAACAACAGCTATTTTTGGCTATTTCACGAATATGACGTTTTCGCTGATACTCGTTCCATGGCTCCAAGCTCCTACAATAATTGTGTGTTCAAAGTTCTGTCAAATCGCCTTGTTCATCCGTACCTTCACAAAAACCCCACTTCTATTATTCGTTTTTTTATACCAATCTCGCCCTTTAGCAATGCCTTAACTATTTTGCTTAAAACTTCAGGTGATCCTAATAAATTGGCCACTTAGTAGTGTATAATAGATTTTCTAACAGAAAAAACCATTATCAGGAAGAAAACCGATTTTCCCGTCAATATCGAATAAAGAATATCAATATTGATGTGTTTGTTAGAAATAAGTGCTCGAGATTGCAATCACTGGTCATCATTTATTTTAGTACGGTGAAGGTGGAAGCAGAGACTGGTAATGACCGAAAGAGTGCGATCGCGGATACAAGCGGACGAAATGAGATTTCTGAGAGCTGTGGGAGGCGTTACCCTATTAGATAGAGTGCACAGGGGCACAAAAAGGGAGTCTTTAGCTGTTGAGCCGTTACTTCTCCGCATTGAGAGGTCTCAGGTAAGTTGGCCTAGCCACGCAATATTAATATTCGCAAATAGTAGTTTCTTTTTTCCAAGCCGATGGGTAGTCGGCCTAGAACCAGTTGGCTAGACTACATGGAGAATTCAAGTTCGAGTCGCTTGGATATTGCCATTGAGGTGATGTGCTTGATGGCAGAAGATCGCGGGTGCTGGAGATCCTACATAAGGCTGCTGCCTCTGCGATCTTGACGGATAAGCGAGGTTGAAAAATAAATACCGGTAACTCCTTTAAAAACCATTAAATTAATACATTATATTAAAATAATCAGTGTTTTACTATTCATCTTAGTTTTAATAATCTTTATTTTATTTAATTTCGCTTCCAGAAGTAATGTATTATAGTAATTTTTAAAATTGACATTTCATTAATAAAAAAAAATCTGTTTCTTAAAATAAGTAAACAAAAAAAATAAATAAACAAACAAATAAACAAAAACAAAAACCAGTAAAAGTAAGTAAATGAAAGTAAGTGAGTAAATAGAATCAATTAAAAAATTAGTTAAGGCTAACCTGCAATCTGCAACTATTGTTGAATATTTTTCTATACAACTCCTTGTACACATCCTCGCTTCTTCAGGGGAAACGCAAGGATTTATAGGGGAATTCCAATAATGTATCTTGAAATGTTAAATAGAAAAAATTATCAAATTATATTTACCAAACTATTTTTATTCTGTTATAGTAAGATTTACTGAAGATAGTTTCAATTAACGAAAAGAAGAATAAAAGTATTGATTATCTTTTATTGATACGATGATGACATGAGAAAAGCTCACAAATAAGTAAGACGTAAAAACCACTGAATATGGCCAAAAGTGCTTGCGAGATCAACTTTTCAATTGCTCTCAATAAACTAGATCAACTTTTCAGGCTTTTTCGTGGACCCATTCAAATCGAACTCACGTGCTAAAACAGTGATTGTAAAGAATACCAAGATAATAGCAAGATCATGGTTTCAATTTCGTTTCGATCATCTTTCAGTACGTATTTTCGAATTATGGTTGTGGAAAGTGTATATTCCTGATCATTTTTCGTGTCTAGTTGTACGGTTGTACGCAGAAACTTTGAGGAATGGTTTTGAATTAATTTTACCTCTGGCCCAAAATCGTCAAAAACAAAGAAGCCACACAGCTAACAACACCACGGCTCATTCCTGCCCAGAACTGCCATGGCTTCAATTGGCTTCACTTTGGTGGCGATGTTTACAATAGGATTCGGAATCTAGCTTTAATATACGCCATTGGAACAAACAGCCCGAGCAACGCCCGACGGGCATATCAGCTAGACTTTTGTTTCAAAGAATGTCACTAGATGGCGATGCCAAACGAAGAATGTTTCATTTTATTCAATTTTTCGCAGGTATAAATTTGAAGGAAGCTTGCTTCTCTCACGGTCGGTTATAAGTTGCTTGCTCCCGCGTGTTCAGCTGTCGAAATCTACATGTTTTTTGCGCCACATGAGAAGACATCCGATGTTGTTTACCGAAATGAACTTGAATGCACAAATACTTTACAAAAAATTGATTTTCTAGAAATAGAATTTGGAGAATGAAAGAATTTAGAGCTCTGTCTTTTTTCGTTTCTCATCATTTCCGATCGATTGACGTAGCATATGACATATGTTACCATAGTTCTAAAGACCAAGTGACTGCCACCCCTCACAATTCCGACCCCACTTTAACAATTGCGCCGAAACTTCATAGTAATGTAGATCTTCCCTAGAAGAATCTTACTGAACTTCACTCCTTTACTTACCTAAATAACACGTGGATCTTTTGTCCCTTCTAACTCCCAGTCCTGTAACTCCGACACTAGTGCAACCATCATAACCAAACTAAATAATGAAGTAGGACATGCCTATGGTAAGCTCATTCCGAATTCCAACCTTCTACGTCAAAAAATGTAGAAAATATAAAGGGGACAGACGGACATGTGAAACCCACAAGTGCTCCATTCTGCCGCTACTTAATACTTTACAAAATATTGTTGAGCCAGATCATGCATATGCTGGTTGCCTCAAGCACACAGAGAGAGAGGGGGAGAGAGAGTTACAATTTTTAAAATTATTTAATTACTGAAAGAATGATGGATATAGAAGGAAAGAAAAGTGAGACATTAAAACCCTGGGAACACGTGAATATAACTGAAAATTTTGAATGGGAACAAAAGCAGAATGTAAAAAAACCTCGGTTCGATACTCATTTTCTAAGTCGTTTGCTCCCTTTCATATTATTAATAAATTATAAAATATTCAACATGTTGTAAAATTAATATCTGGGATAAAAATATTATATTTCTGTCGGGATTAATCAGCAATTGATCAGTGTACTCGAGAAATAGAAAGCTCGTGCACTAGAGCTCTTGACAGACAGATTGACTCAGATAACAGAGAAGCTTCTCAATAATATTATTCGTGAAATTAAATTAATGCATATAAAATAAAACCAGATGCTGTACCTCTATCAAAAAGAGTAGGAATACTACCGATTTTCTAATAGGAATTATGATAGGGGATAAGTAATTGATGTCCTCGTCTTCAGCGTTTATGTACACCTAAAATAGCCAAATTTTAAAGCAGTTTATTTTAATTTTTTTTTTTACGTTGAAGTAATATATATAAAGGACTTCAATTTTAGAAAAATCTTATGTAAATTTAATCGATATTCACATTTTCATTCTAAGAATTTACAATAAATTACAGTTATTTAACTAGAATAGCTTCATTAATTTTACCAAAGAAATTTTTATCAAGTTTTAATCAAACAATTGTAAATAACAAAGTTCTAATTAAATAACTGTAAAAATTAACAGTAAATTTCTTGAATTAGAATGTGAATATTGAATTAATTTAATTGTAAATATTTATTGTTTTTTATTTAAAAAATAATTTTTTCCCGAAGTTGAAGTCCTTTTTGTATGTATCAATTTTTAAAGCAATTTACAAAAGGGATTTATTAATTATGAAATTTTTTATGAAAATAAGGATGTTATATATTTTAGTATTATAAAAGTAGTAAAAAGAGTGATAATGCAGTGTATATACAGTGTTCGGAAAATGTAGGATAATAAGTACCTAGCATGATCCTTTGCATGAAGACAGACTTAAAGTTCCTTATGCAAAATTTTCAAAGCTCAAATTTTAAGGATCTAAACGTCACGCGAAGTTTGCTAAAAAGCTGGCGATAACTTCATTTAATCTCGACAATTGCCTGGCATAGCGCGGTTCATTATGTTAAGTGCTGGTGTAGAAAGTTCATAAATGACGTAATGACGCCAATTTTATAGACCCTAAATTTTGAGCTTTAGACATTTTTGATAAGGAACTTTTTGCTTAGATTGACGCATGGAATCACACTATGTGATTATCCTACATTTTCTGAATACCCTGTATATCAGCCAATAAAGGTATACAAGGCAGAATCAAACAGTAACTATCGCAATAAAATATTAGGGTAAAATATAAGGTAACCCAAATAGTTTTTGCTGTATGTAACGTTCCTTTTCTATACTGCTCAGTGTTTCTTTTAATTTAAAATATTTGGAAGAACCTTGTTTAATTTACTATTTTGAAAAGTATTGAGTTAGTGGACTTTCTTTTGTTAAAGGTTTGTCCGACTCATGACAAAGTAAACTTTGGAGCTTGCTTTTAATCTACGGGTGCTTTAGTGATCTAGAGAGTTCGATTACGCATACCGTTTATTTGTAATTCACGTTTGTTAAGCGTTGGAATTATATTGTCAAGAAAAATTACAAGTTATTTGAACCTCGATAAAGGGTTTTAAAAAACTGGTTTAATTTCGAGGCCAACGAGAGACAGGCCAGGGCACTTAAAAGTCACCTGACCATCGGGGTCCGAGCAACAATACATCCTTCATTGTTTCCAACAGACGAATAAATACTAATTGTTAAAATCCAAGATGATTTTTGAGTGCCCTGGCCTGTCTCTCGTCGGCCTCGTGTTATTTTGCTGCCGTTTGCAACAGTGCTTTAGCTCCCCTTTTGTTTAGATGACAGAAAACAGAAGAGCAGATTTTCTCGGAAATGCTGCAAAAAAGAAAAATGCTTTGTTGAAAAAAAGACGAACGACAAAAAAAAGGAAAAAAATGGGGTGTTTTTTTATCCGAGATGGCCAGATGTGAGGCCGGAGAGATGTTACAGGTAGCAGGGGAAGAAGTGATCACTGATATGCATCATATGATGGAAACGTGGTCGAGGAGGGAATGGAGACTTTAACTTCAATATTACAGGCGTATTACATATTTACAGCAGTCATTTCGCGCAGTGGCGAAGAGAAATGGAGATGTCAAAATACCTCATTGGGGTTGCCTGCTTTATAAATTTAAGGTGGCTTGTCTGCAGCGAAATCAAGTCGCCGAATACGTCAAGCCTTTGGACATACACTGTGAATGAACGCACCGCTAGGCACTGGTTCTAAAAGTTCAGGTCGGGAGATATGTTCCTTTGTGATGAACCCTGAAGTAGGGTCCTGAATGAGGCGGTCATAGAGGAGGACAGCAGCGAAACGCGCGGTGAGCTAGTCGAATGCTTCCGAGTTTTTGATGAAACACTTAAGGCTTCACCTGCATCGCATAGGCAAGTCGTTCAAATTGAGCAAGTGGGGACCTCACACAATGTCGAAAGCAAACAAGCAACAAAATCTGACAACCTGTTAATCTTTGCTTTCTATGCTCACTAGTAAGGTCTAGTACGACACCCCCAAGCGTGTCAGACATCAGTTGTCAATATTGTTCCTCATTTGCAAGACCATCCCTATGCATTCAGTATTTACTCAAGCTCATGCTGTCTGTAGAAGCATCACTGTAGAAGTGTACTCGCAGCATTTGGAAAATGTGCAACAGACACTGAAGCAGAAGCAACGACATTGGTTAATCTCTCAAGGGTGTACTGCTTCTTCGCGACAATGTCAGGCTGGACAATCACCTTCGTGGAAATGTTTTACAAATTAGGCAAACTTGTAGCAGACATTCACGGACTTATTTGCGTCCAATAACTCCGATATTTTCCGCAAGGGCATTAAGAAACTGAGGCCGTTGACAAACGTTGCTGTATACCCATACGGTTTACGTTGAGGACTAACGATAAATGACCTCGACTGTATACCTTTTTGTTTCTGGCTTATATTAAAGGGCAAGAACTTTTTTTGGTTACCTTGTATTTTAACTACTTTTGAATCCCTAATGCAGTAGAGATCTTTCTCATTTTCCATGCATTATTGAGTGCTAGAAAAATTTTGATGCTCATAAAATTGTAAACGACTGAATTAACAGGCAATTCTATATGCAACAATCATGGTGACAAGTATAGTTTAGATACAAACCCATCTGACATCCGTTGCTTCTGAATTTGTATGTTGAATTGCTCCAGCTATAACAAAAACGGTATTTGTGCCCAAAAACACATACGTTCCTAATATAAGTGAAAAATAGATGTGAATTTAAAAAAAAATTGACACCATTCGAAACGTTTTGTTAAACAAATATGTGATATAGAGGGAGAAGTAAGGCTCAGCTGTTTTTTAACAGTGTTTAGAAAGTTATCTATAATAGAGGTGTTTATAAATGACTGCAGCAGTTTCGTGAATTTCTTACAGGGTTCTGTTAGCAATGTGATGATGAAATTTAGTTATACAAAACAACCATATCTTTATTTTGTTTGAATTTCACCATTTTAAATTCGAATTTATAGCCCTTTTTCTTGGGAAATATTGTGATAGGGTGCGACTATCTGGACAGTTTCATTTACACTGAAAAGTTATGTTATTCTAAGTAGTCATTTTGGGCACTAAATGATAACAAAAGAAGTCAAGAAACCACCATTCCACAAAAAAAAATTAAGAAAAACAAACTCACATTCCTCTGTTTTTATACAGGGTAATTACGAAAGAACTTCACAATTTTAAAAATTTATTACATCAAAGCTATGAGTATAGACACACCACATGCGGATTCTTAAAGAAAAACTCTTGAAGTTTATTGTAACAAAGTTAAAGATATTCAATATGCACCCCTGTCGTGACACGGCATACATCAATGCGGTAGTTGAATTCGTCCCAAACCCGCAATAACATGCTCCATCAATCCCACGTATCGCTACCGTAATGCGTTCTTTCAGCTCGTCTAGTTCACGGCGAAGGGGTAAGGTGAAGACCTTGTCCTTTACACGCCCTCATAAAAAGAAATTACAAGGTGTGAGGTCGGGGCTCCGCGGTGGCCACTTTGCAAGTTCCAGGTTATTGTTTGCTCGACCAATCCACCACTGTGATTTCTTTTCATGGGGGTGTGTAAAGGACATGGTCTTCACCCTACCCCTTCCCCGTGACCTAGACGAGCTGAAAGAACGCATTACGGTGGCGATACGTAGGATTGATGGAGACATGTTAATGCGGGTTTGGGACGAATTCGACTACAGGGGGGCATATTGAACATCTTTAACTGTGTCACAATAAACTTCAAGAGTTTTTCTTTAAGAATCTGTATGTGGTGTGTCTATATTCCGAATAGCTTTGATGTAATAAATTTTTAAAAGTGTGAAGTTCTTTTGTAATCACCCTGTGTATTCTTTTGTGGATAAGTGGTTTCTTATCTTGTTGATTTGTAATAATTTAATATAAAATTACCTATAGTGTATTCTTGGCAAGCTCCCTGTGGTGTAAAAACTTGCGATGTATTCGAAGGCCTAACTTCAAATAGCTGTAAATAAGAAAGTATTTTTTAGTAAAATAAAAATTACGAGTTTCAAAATGAATAGAAATATTTTATAAGCATTTTGCCAAAAAAAGAAACGAAGCACACAAAACATTGCAGAACCTTTTTTTATCATAATTAAAATAAAACCATCTTTACTCATTCTACCGATATAGGGCTTAGCAATGAGTCCAACATAAACCAAACGCTCTATTAGGGGTCCTCATAATTCCGTATATATCTGACCGTTGTCCAAATGAAAAGTGGACGCGTCCTATAGCATCATAACTACAGGAGCTAAAACAGCGCTCTAGTGAAGGGGGGAGGGTGCTAGTAGATTCCAGACGTGTATTGGAGTGTATAAATTGCTACTTCACCTGTTTTTGTGTATACATCGAACCTTAAAAGGTGTAAAAGTGGATGCGTCCAGGGAAGGTGATGTTAACCTTCTTCGACCACCGTGGACTACTGCTGATAGATTTTCTGAAAAAGAAATGCACCGTCTGCACGACAATGCGCGCCCCCACTTCTTCTGTGAAACCACCATGATGTTAGAGAAATTCCGATGAGAAGTCTTGGAACAGCCCAGAATAGTCACTATGTGATTACCACATTTTAGGCCGCTCAAGAAGACATTGCAAGGGAAATGTTTAAACTCGGACGAAAACATGAAAGCTGCAGTGAAAGACGTTTTCAAAAACAACCACAAACCTTTTATGCCAGTGGAATTGATCTGCTGTATAAACGATGGGACCAATGCCTCAACAAACATGGTGATTACTTTTTAGTTTCAAATAAAGATATTACATATGCAGACCGTGCCCTCTTTTCATTTGGGCAACCCTTATAAGTTATGGGTATAACTGACGTTTCAGAAAATAACATATGTACTGTATAATAGAGTGCATGTCTTAGGATCTGATTGTTCAATGATGGTAATTTCTTATCCCCTCTTCCAGATGTGTCAAGAAAGGACTCGTGTATATTTCGTTTTTGCTACAGGGGGACGGCAACCAAATTGGAGTATCGCGCCATCAGCCTTCTTTAAATGATTCTCTAAGAATTAATCCCCGAATTGAATACGAATAAAAACAAATTAATTTTGGCGGACTCCCTTGACTTGTGACGGTCTCCCTTGCAACGATTAATGATAATTTATTCAATAAAGGTCAAAATAATACTATTTTCTGAAGGAAGATGTCACTATTGTTGATACTGGAAATAACTTACCTCCATTAGTTCGCCTCCGTCGGAAAGTTGGCTAATATCAAGTACTTCATTTTCATTTGTCGATTTTCTCCAAACCTTTTCAGGCGTCCACTTATTGAATGAAATGAGATCCATGATATCGAAATCTTCAATCTTTTTAGAATCTTGCCCGGCATATTTTTTTCTTGTTTTTCGAAACTGGTAATTGATATTGCAAATCGTGATGATGGGAAATGATACATTCCTGCGAGGTTCCGCTTCGACATTAAATTTAGTTGGGTAAGAAAGGAAATATATCGTTCGATTACAAATGAGGCTCAGAAAAAAAGCCACGCAAATAAGAGTAATTAACAAATGAAGAACTTTCGTGAATGTGATTGCTTTACGAAGAGATGATGTGCGTCCATATTGTTTCTTGTCCGCTATCTCCATAACTTTTCGAACTTTGCCGTAAAGAGGGTCTGTTGGAGTTCTTTGAGAGGATCGAATTAAATTTAAAAGTGTTTGGATAAATTCAAGGAGAGATAACAAAGACCACCCTATGTAGAGACCGAGGTTACCGCCTATGTCACATAACAAGGATATGAAGTCGTATGAAAGTTCTTGGGTTATTACGCTAAATCCATCCGAAACGCTTAAAATGACCTCAGTGTATTTGAAACCAGATTCAATATCTCTGATAGGTTTAAATAGAAGAATTTCGTCTTTGCAGGAACGTTTGCATTTGCAATAAGAAATTTCGTCGACTAAATAGGCTTTAAATGCTTGGATATACAATAATGACATACTAATGTTCGTATTTTTTTGATTACACTTTTTCTGTCCAGAAACGTATGGTGCGAAAGGAAACCTATATGAAGAAAAAAAATTTGAAAGTTTGAATCTATTATTGTAAAGAAGCAAGATAAAGTGAAAATTTAGATGTGCAGAAGATACTGTTTGTATATAGATTTTTGTAAGATATATTTTTTAATCGCTAAAGGCTCTTGAACATCGTATATAAATTGTACTTTTTGCAAAATAAATCTTGAAAAAAATTACGATATTAGATCTCTTATGCATTAAATGTGTTGAAATAGTTATTTATCATATGGCAAAAGTTTTATTTTCCCATTAAGATCAAATGTTGTTACTCAAACTTTTAAATAATTTATTTCATGCAAGCAATAGAATTCGCAACGGCATGTTATTGCAAAAAAATATATTTTTGGAGGTAAGATATCGATAAAGATGCCTATTGTCATAAATTATTTGTTGCTTCTAAAAATTGAGATCGGAGAATTTGTTTGGAGGAATTTTTCTTATTAAGTCTTTGAAATTTTCACTAAACACATGAGCACGTGACCATAGAACCGATATGCTATTAATTTAATAGTATTGAAATAGTTTATTACGGGAGTAAACAATAAATTTGGAAGAAAAACTAAATTTTTTTATCGGCTCCAAAATTCTTGTAAGAAAAACATAAGTAAAAAATATACTTAATGCTTTCTTCTCCATTGTAATTTGAAGATAAATACCTGGTCTCAAAAATCCAGTACTATATAATTAGGATAAGACAGTTTCATTACACTCAATTATGCTGGACTGATAAAAATCTAAAAAATGGACTGTAGATGGAAAAGCGATAAAAGATGGGCGTATTCCATAGAATTGATAGTTTTTATATGTCAAATCGTGGTAAAAAATATATTCGATAAGAACCTAGCTTGGAACAGTAATAAAAGATAATAAAAGTGATCATATTTTCGCTTTAATCGAGCAATAGTCATCAATTTCACATAAAATGCACCACACAGATATTTCTGTCTAAATTCTGTAATGCATTAATTTAACTTCTTGAGGTTGTTCTGTTTACCTACAATTGTAAATATCCCGCGCAACGCCGGGTGGCTCTTCTAGTAATTTATATTTGCTATTATTTGCCTTATACTAGCAAAAAATTTTTCATATTTTCTAATAATGCTACTCCAAATATCGTTAACAAAAAAATCATCATTCTTTTCTTCTTTGGAACTGTCCATGAACCTCGTGGTCAGGGGATTGGGGGGGGGGGGTTACGGATCCGGCCATTGTTGACCACTTAAGGGGGAGGGGGGTAAGGTAGCAGACACGTAGTCTTTTGGGAAGGATGCTGCAGTGAGGGAGGTGAGCCAACGCCCATGTGATTTGGCTAAAGATTTTCCACATCGTAAGGGGGTTAAAAATCGGTATGTTTTGGGCGATACGGGTTTCCGATGGATAAGTACACATTTTCGCGGCTTTTCCCAATAAATATATTGGAAACGAATTTTTTCGCGTGTTTGTGAAATATTTGAAAAAAAAATCTTTCCTATTCTAGAAATTGCGGAAAAAATTAGAAAAATTTAGGAGGGCAGTGAAGGCATAAAATATGTGTAGATGCTATTTTATCATATATTAACATATAGTATGTACAGTTCTATTAAAGATAATTGACGTTCATCAATACTTATATGCAAATCACCACAGGCCATACTTGCCGTCACGTAATATTTAGAGAAAATTAATAATCTTCAGCAACATCATTCGATAGTAGTTTTTTGTTGTTATTGCCTTTTTGAATAATTCTTATTCTCTAAATATTCATATGCATTTAAACATATCTATTTAATTTTCAAAATACGGTTTAACGTCATTTAACGGATGCACTCGTAGTTGATAAGAAAGTACACAAACGTACAGTCAAGCGTTGACAACGAGACCCCTGAAGCGGCCAGCCCGTTGATGAAATTGGGTGAGAAGGGAGAGAGAGAGTAATTGTTTCTTCGTGGCTCACTTCACATAAGCGAAGAACTTCCAATGTCCCTCCCCACTGCGCTTCATGGGTCTCGTTGTCAACGGTTTACTGTAAGATTAAATCATGACTATAGTATTAAGAAATTTAAATTAGATGACGACCCATTTCGGCATTGGTTACCATCAACATATCTTTACATTCAATTTTAAAAACATTAAAAAGTGCAGTTTAATTTCTTTAAAATTATAAACCTGCAGTCGATATTTTCCTTATAGGCTTTCTTTACGCAGTTATCGTGGCATACCAAATATTCCTCTTTGGTTACGCAAGGATTTTTAGGAACGTTTACAAAATTATACTGAAAATAAAAATTAATTTTAAAAATCGTGTTTGAATAGGGAAAAACAACTATTGGTATATGTGTATTTAATATACCAAGGCTCACACTAATTCAAGATTCGTTAATACTTAAGGAAAATAAAGATAAAACTTAACAAAATGTTAACGCACTAGCAGCATATACTTTCAGTATAATTTCTTATGCAAATTCCGAGTTACCCGTCACTAAAAAGTTGGTTATCCGGATCACTACACTCAAAGCCGACATCTTAAACGGCTACTCCATAGAACTCGGGCTGAAGATGTAAGCTTACAGTGTAGCGGTCCGGATAACCAACTCTTCAGTGACGGATAACGCGGAATGTGCATAAGAAATTATACTGAAAATATATGCTGCGAGTGTTTTAACATTTCGTTAAGTTTTATCTTTATTTTCCGCAAGTATTAACGAATCCTGAATTAGTATGAGCCTTGGTATATTAAAATACACATATACCCAACAATTTTATTAATAACTGGAAGAAACTATTGCTAACATCACGCACCTGCCTCATTTCGAGTTCTATCGACATTACTATGCTGCTCTCAAAAGGATAGGTCTGTTTGTAGTTTGGAGGTTCTCCTTTGTTTTGGAAGCTCAGCTAACGAAATTAGAAATAGTTTTAACATTTTTATGCGCACACTCGCACACAGTCATACACAATGTTACACATGCATGCATGCACTATTATTTTGATAATTGTTCCTGAATATAATTATAAAATCAATAAACTACTCTGTTCTTAGGTTTATACAAGGGCAGATTAAATAATGGCTTATTTAGTAAAATTAAGAAAAACTTTTAATAATTTCATTTAGTGCCACCGTTGCAAAATATATACTGGAAATGGAAGAATGCAAGACCTGGAACTGTATGGTCTTTTCGTCATTTGCTATAGAAACTGTTCAAATTCCTTGAGATATCAGCAGATGATATCATTCCTAACTAAAAACAGATAAAAGTGGTTGAAAAAATGTGCAGATTTAGTAATGAGGATATCTATTTCGTGTTTATGCTACTCTAACCAAAATTAGACATTTGCAACAGAAGGATGGAGGTCAATAGAGAGGTTAAGCAGCATGTAAACGCGAACGCGTGTGACGTTTCCAATCTGAAATGACGTAGCATGTAACATATATTCAGGTTAACGTGTGGACTCAACGCCATCTTAAAAATAAAGCCTGCTGACCAGCCTCATCAAATCTGGGCCGACAATCCAACTTTCATTGTTTACAACAAACGACAAACATCTGTTGTAATCAGCGGTTTTTCGTTTGTTGCAAACAATGAAAGTTAGATTATCGGCCCGGGTTTGATGACGCAGTCAGCAAGCTTTGTTTTTTAGGTGGCATAGGTGAACTCACGTTAACGTGAAACATATGTCACAAGCTACGTCATTTCAGATTTGAAACATGATACACACGTGCTATTTAACCTCTCTAATGTCCTCGTGAGGTAACAATGTCTGCATCATGGAATAAACATGTTTGTTCAAGATTTGTGCATAGACCTTTCTATTCTACTCTGACTATGCATTTCTTGTGTAAGATGTGCTTTCATCAGATTACTTTAGATACTTTGCGATCTATTGCATTTTCAAATTTTCTGTTACTTTTGGATCACCCGAAAATTATTCTTTTCACTTAGAGAATAGGTAATATGTCTATGATTCACGACAATAAAAATCTCTACATTTTAAAACTTCGCTTTAACTTACCATCACACTCCCTGGTTGGCAAGCCTTTTCCGGAATATCAACCATAAATTTCAATGAATTTTTTGATACATCAATTTCGTACTCTTAAACCGAATAAAAAGAAAAACAAAAGATTTAGGCTTTAAATTTTTATCTGATAATTCCAACTTCTTAATTGTTTTCTTTAAAAATCTTTTCTCGTTTATTGCCCATAAATTTGGATTTCTTAAAAGGTCACACTAGCTGCACTCAAAAATGAACTAATCTCGGTTTTAAAGATTTTAGCGTCGTCGATTTTAAACAAATATGACGTTAAAAATATAAAGCAAAATCCCGTCCGCAGCATTTCTAGATTTTTCATGAAACCGTGGTTTACTACACACTATTCTCGTTCTAAGATTTACAGCCGCAATGAATTTAAAGCGAATGTAAGCAGAATAGCGTTCTGTTCAGTTTCTTACAGATACATAATATGACATTAAATTTTTTACATTTTTTTCTAAATGTTTGGCAGTCAGTGAGCGCCGTGATGGAATTGTCAAACCGCTTAAAACTTGCTGAAAACCCAATTGAAAACGGTGAAAATACATCTAATTCAAAAATCATTCGATAATTAACAAACTTAAATTGAATTAAGCAAACATTTTTAAAGAATACTGATCAATTAATATATCTTCAGCCGACAAATCAAATTTAAAAGTATCTGACTTAAATACAAGTTACTATTTAGGATTTATAGCTTAAACATAGGTTCGTGTAAATTATTTCCTATTTAGCGTTTATAACTTATTTAATTATTATATGCTGAAAAGCATATATTGGTTTCGCTCTGTTTGTGTGTCTGTCTGTCTGTCCGTCCGTCCGTCCGTCCGTCCGTCCGTCTGTATGTCCGACGATTTCTCGAGAATGCTTTAACTTTTTCAAGTTCTTTTTTCGCTGTTCGATTGAGACCCTTCCTGAGCTCACCTGATTAGTTTGTCGTCGAAATCGGTCTAACAGTCACGTGACTATTGAGACCCAAACCCCCCCATTAAATTTTTTTATTGGCAATATTAGGCATGTAATATGTCATTCGAACGGGAATGACGAGCACAAGACGAATATGACTTTCTTTTCGATTTTCGAAATGCTACGTCTGAGAAAATGACCCCCAAAAAATACTTCAATGACCCCTTATTACGAGCTTTAGCTAAAGCTATATATAAGAATACAAGCATGATCAGTACCTTTATGTGCCTGGCCAGCCATCGTTTGCACGAAAACGTGAAATGGAAGAACTTAACAGCGATATATCAACTTTTGATGAGCTCTCGTGGACCCCTTCAAGCACGTGCACTAATGTTAAGAATATGAACTTAGGGCATGTAATATATCAATCGAATCCTACCGACGAGTCATAAGTGAATACAGTGTTACTTTTTGTTTATCATTTAAGCATTGTTGATGGCAGCCTGGAGCACGTGCCCGTTATGAAGCTTTCTTGATGCACGTGCTCATTTCATTTTAAAATTCAGTGCTGTTGGCCTATTGTTAAATGTGTTAATTAATGTTAGGGCGATAGTTAAAAATGGCTAAATAACGTTAAGCCTATAGTTAAAATGACTAAATAATGTTAGGCCTGTTGTTAAAAATGGCTGATTAATGTTAGGCTTATAGTTAAAAATGGCTAATTAAAGTTAGGCCTATTGTAAAAAATGGCTAATTTATGTTAGGCCTAGAGTTAAAATGACTAAATAATGTTAGGCCTGTTGTTAAAAATGGCTGATTAATGTTAGGCTTATAGTTAAAAATGGCTAATTAAAGTTAGGTCTATTGTAAAAAATGGCTAATTTATGTTAGGCCTATAGTTAAAATGACTAAATAATGTTAGGCCTGTTGTTAAAAATGGCTGATTAACGTTAGGCTTATAGTTAAAAATGGCTAATTAAAGTTAGGCCTATTGTAAAAAATGGCTAATTTATGTTAGGCCTAGAGTTAAAATGACTAATGTTAGGCCTATAGTTCAAAATGGCTAATTAATCTTAGGCCTATTGTTAAAAATGGCTAATTAAAGTTAGGCCAATTGTTAAAAATGGCTAATTTATGTTAGGCCTAGAGTTACAATGACTAAATAATGTTAGGCCTATTGTTAAAAATGGCTAATTTATGTTAGGCCTATTG
>JAHWFO010015637.1:1194869-1270117 GCA_023313115.1 Rhysida immarginata | reverse complement strand
CCCCCAATCGAAACGTCGGCGCTATGCCTTCATATGGTGCTGTAATTTTTAAATTATATCTGAAATATAAAAGCCTTTTCGGGAGTTGGCAAAAAACTGTACAACCACCAGAAAAAATAAAAAGGGAAAAAAAATATGGATAAAAGTAATAAGATAAAATAAATAAAATACTCTTTGACCACAAAAAAACAACAACTTTTTGTGTGGTCAAAGAGTCTTTTATTTATTTTATCTTATATCTGAAACGATCGATTTTATTAGTTCGAGGAGCTTTTAAACAACCTGTTTGATTTGTGTAGCATGAATTTGTTACTGGATGGTTTAATTATGCATTAAAATACGCGAAGAAATAGCGGTATCGCTAAACAAGATGCCATTTAGGAGTTATCCCCTTTCCGCGCATGCGCATTGGCAGAGCTGATCTACAAAGGCGTGTGTTTCAATGGCTTGTGACGTCACACGTCGTTTTAGTTTGGGGGCGTGGTTTTGCATTTTTAAAGTTAAATATGATAGTTTTTTTAATACCTTTAAGATTTTTAATGGCGATTTTCATATTCAGCGTACCGAAATCTATATAAAACAGGACTGCTTTTTAAAAAAGAAATTCCATGCAACTTCCCCAATGGGCCTGATGTTTACGGAGAAGATGAAAAGAGTATAAAAACTCTAGGTGGTCATGGAGGCTGGGAATAGTAATTCTCAGTCTTATAAGACTCAAGTAATTAAAAACATTCTGGGGAGTGGGGAAAAAATAAGCAAACTTTGCTAACATTCGTCCACACATAACTTTACCGCGATTAACTAGTGAAAATCACTTTACACATCATGTGCATTTTTTTTTCTAAAGACAAAAAGGTTCTGCCGCTATTATGATGCGATAATGAAAAGATGTTGCATGAACATCTATGCTATCTCTAGGTTATTACATTATCAATTTTAACTTATTTGGTTAGCAAATAAGTTGTTGTTTGAAACTATAGCCTCAGAAAACGTGAATCGAAACTACCCTGCACATCTTTGTTTAAAATTAAAGAACTGCGCTCTAGAAAAGAATTTGGGTGCTCACCTTATAAATCGATGCTGACATGAACACCGGAAAAGTATCACTTGCATTCCACACTTCGAAGATGTCCGAATTTGGATTTCTTATAATTTCACCCGATGTTACAATGCAATCAGCAGAAGTCCTCCAAAAATTTTTAATGGATACGCCATATTTTTTCTCCAGTTCGGCGGATGCTTCTGTAGCTCTTGTACAGATAGTCATGGCCGGAGGATAAAAACGTGACTCCCTATTGTAGGTGAACTTTGTAACAGTCGGGTATGAAAAATAGAATTGAATCCGGTCGACTGTTTGATACATACAGAGTGTTAAGTTTACAAGAATATAATGCTCCAAATTATCTTCACGATAATAAATTCTTTTTTATCAGCGATAAATTGTAATCCTGGAATACTGAATGTGTTTTCCGACTGTGACCGGATATTTGCGACAATCTTACGGATATTATTGCTTTCAGCGTCAGTAAGTTCATTTGAATACTCCGATTTTTTATGTTCATCCTTCTTTTCAAATTCACTTGGTGTAACTATAAACCTTCTTTCGGATTCCGAAACATGCAGCATGTCGAAATCTTCGAGAGCAATGTTCGCTCTCGCCCATCGTTGTCTTTTGATTCTCATTGTGACTTTTTATCATTGAAATGTCATTCGGCAGGCGTTTCAATCTGCAACTTCATATGGGAGCTTCTAATCGAGAACTACATGTATACGCGACAAATAATCCAGCTATATCTCAAAGAACTTCAAAACGTTTTGTCTTTTTTTCTTTTCTTTTTTTTTTATTAATTATTAATAGAACAGCTGCATGGCGTTGCACGGAACAGGCAGAAAGCCCAAATAAGGGGTTGTTTAAAACAAAGAAAAACTGCACCTCGAAAAGATTAACTGGAAGTTTTTTTTGTGATGAGCATTTAATTGTAATTAAATAGGTTTGTTTTCATGAGAATTGTTGTCACGCTAAAGGATTATTTCTTTCTTTTGAAATCAATATATCGTGCCTGAAAGCTTCATTTTATTGGGATGCTTATCTAAATGTTTATATGCTTGTTTTTTGTTTTTACTTGAAGAATGAAATTTAAAAATTGTAAATGAATTTTGATGAATTTTGACAGCCTCATCAACCTAAAGTTTCAAGGAACTTACTTGCGAGGGCCAATTCAAACGATTTGAGACTGGTTTTATATCTCAGAAACTATTCACTGAACCATATTCCGGCTATTTTTTTTTCAAATAATTATAATTGCCCTTAAAAATTGCACTGTATATTTTCCCAGTACTGAAATCCATTCTTTGTAATATTCTTGAAAACTTTCACCGATAAGAATGGTGCCGAATGGAGTTCATAATTGCAAAGTTGCACGCAGGAAACTTTGTTCTGACTCGCGCTCATAAATATTATCGGAATTTTTAATTAAGTACCGAAAGGTGCTTTATGCTATCAGTGTGGGGAAACGTGGCTGTCTGTCTGTTGGCTGGCTGGCTGTCTGTCTGTAATTCTAACTCCTCCAAGGCTATGAAAGATTTTCAAAATCTGTTTTCGTCAGTCGATGAATATGGTTCATGGCACGACCCAGTTATAAATATTATCTAAATCGGTTCATTGGCACGGGCACAAATGGTACCTCAATTTTCCCGCCAAGCAATTTTCAATGGGATGATGTATTAAGGAATATATCAAACAAATCGTAATGACGAGATAGAAGCGGTTATTCATTACTATTTTCGTCAGTCGAACCAATCAAATATGGTACTTGGCACGAACCAATCGCAAATATTATCTAAATCGGTTCTATAGCACGTGCATAAATGGTACCTTAACGACCCCATCTAGCAATTTTCAATGGAGAAAATTGACGAGATAGAAGCGGATATAAATTACTATTTTTGCCAATTAATAAATATGGTTCCGGGAATGAACCATTTAGAAAATGGTTGAAATCGAAACAATGGCACGTGCTCTGATGGTACCCTTATGACACCCTCAAATGTTTTCAATGATAAGATATGGCATGTAATATAACAAACAAATTGGGATAATGTGTTATGAATGAGTATAACGTAAAATTAATGATAGTCGAAATTGGTTCAAAGGCACCTGGTTAGTGGAACCATTATGGATCATTGGAACTTTGAATGCTAAAATATGGTATGTAATATATCAAACAACTTGGAATGATGTGTCATAAATGAATATAAGGTAAAATTAATGATAATCCAAATTGGTACAAAAGTATGTGGTTTAATGGTATCATTATGGTCCATTAGAAACTTACAGTGTTAACATGCGGTTTAAAAACATGGTTCCGCGAATGGTTTAGTTTAACCTTTCGGTACTTCGTTATGGCATTTCTTAATGGTTTATTATAAATAATGGATTTATAAATAAAACTTGATAGAAAGTTGTTTATTCTACATGTTTCGGCCAGAGGTCATCATCAGGAATAATATGAAATGAAAAATATTGAGGTTGGGGGTGAGATGTATTGTCGTGGGAGGGTTTAGAGTTTAGCGAATAAAGATCAGTTTCAAGGATTGATAACTGGAGGATTCATTATTGTGCGAACAGGAGGGAAGAAAGTGGGGAATTAGTACGGATGATGAGTTAAGAGCTATAAAAATTTTGACTAAAGAAGACTATACAGGATGGATAGAAAAATGATCCCCCTCCCCCTTTTATTTTCGTAACCGAAGCAGATATGTCAATTTTGATGAATCCAATGAATAGGAAGTTGTGGATGACCTATTTCATGGTGCACTTTTCAGCATCCCAAATATGCAAATTAGGGTTCATTCAAATCCTATCTTAAAAACCATAACAGATACACGAAAAATTCCAGTTGAAGACTTGTTCAGCATAGAATTTCGAATAAAAAAGAATTCCATAAATGTGTTTTTGAGCATCCGAAAGAAAAAAACTTGGCACTTAGGCCCAATAGGACTTACAGTCTTCAGTTGCCAAAGTGGTGCATCAGTCTCTTATCCTTATCAGCCAAGACCTGTTCTGAAAATCTTACCACAAGGATAAGAGGCTGATATGGGCAAGAGAAAAGTTTAATGGGGTAAATTGTTTAGGAAGTGGTGTGGGGCGATGAAAACGAAGTTAAACCGCGACGGACTAGATAGGTGTCAGTTCTACTGGCATGCTACCCGCAAAGATGAGAAAGTCTACTCAAGCAGGCAAGAAGATGGTGTCAGCCTGATTACGTGGGGTGCATTTGTATTTTATGGAAGGTCGAAATTAGTTTCATCAATGGACGAATGAATGTAGTGAAATATCAGCAAATGGGAAAGTCGTAACTAGGAGTTCGAACAAGACAACACGAAGAGTACCCATGAAATTTAAAAGGAGTGAAAGTAATGAATTGACCAGCAGTATCTCCAGACTAAATCCGATGGAGAATGCTTGAGGAATGCTGCTTCGAGCAGTCTACAAAGGCGGAATGCAATATTCAAATGCGGCAGATTTGAAGAGGTCTGTTGCTGAAAAGCGGGAAAAGATCGATGATACATTTTTCAAAGACCTCTTGAGACAATGCCAAACGAGCTACTTTATTTTTTTTTTCTAATTTTTATTTTTGCATTATTTTTACAGCATGTTCAGATTGTCATACATTAACAATAAATAAATTGTTATTATTTATGTTAGATTATATAAGAAATACGTATTCAGGTCATTTTATCTTTTTATTATTTTTATTTTTTATTTATTTTTATATTTTGTTATTTTTAGCTTTTATTTTGCAGTTTTATTTCAGTTTGTTCTCTGTTGTTAATTTCTTGTGGTTAAAGAGCTGTATGTCTAAATCTTCGTATAATTACTATCCAAACTCCTTATTGTACTAAATCAGTTTATTTTGATTCTTTTTATAAAAAGTCCTCATTTGTAAATTTCATTTAATCTATTTTATCAAATATTTAAAAAGTTATTTACAATAGTATGGGTGTTTTTTTTTTGATGCAACAATAAACTCTCATAATGTCTTCATGATTAATGCAATTTTTCTTTGCATGTTTTTGTCCATCTCTTAATTAATAAAATAGAAGATCAATAAAACCGTTTTTAGAAATATTATATTTAATTAATTTTTGCACATAACATTTTACGAAAATTTAACATTAAATATATAATAATGTTCGAAATCAGCTCTAAAACTTCACAAACTGATAAAATGGAGACACCGATCCAGAGGCCCAAATTACCTCCGACGGCGCCGAATATGTCTTCAATCTGAGGAATGATAAAGAAGTTTGCTTTTAGGCTTAATATTTAAAAAAAAACAGCAACAGGAGGAATATAAAATTTAAGCAGCGCAAATAAATTACTGAATATTTTTAAAGAAGAAAGAATAGGTTCGTTAGCAATATGAAAGAAATTTATTATGAATCCGACGCACACCATCATCTTGGGAATGGACACGCAATTCATTCTCGTGATGGTGTACAAGTAGGATAGTCATTTCTGAATATAATCTATTGTGCACTTTTTTCCTTCCATCCTGTGTTTTTTTATAACGACATAATTTTCCTTATATAATAAGATAACAAAAACATTATAAATCTTTAAATTGCTTTCATACATGATACTTTGGTTTATCGACGCCTGTAATGAATGACGTTGATTTCATCTTCATCGTAAATAAAAGCCTTTCCTCGAAGACATTCCTTATAATAACAGAAAATTTCAATTAAAGAAATATTTTATGAGCAATGTGACGAAGTTAGAAATCTGTATTAATCTAGAATTATAATCATCAGTATTTTCCTACTTACTCGTCCTTTCGGGCAACAGATGAACCCATTTCCAAAACATCCTAGAAAGATATAGTGAACAAATATTTTTTAGTGTTAACCACTGAGTAGAGTGATTAAATACTGCAATGCTTACTTACCTTCTTACTTACCTTCAAAAAGCCCCTGTGTTCTGGCAAGTTTAATGTTAACGGAGTCAAACTGTAAATATATTCTCTAAGAATACAAATTAAGAATATCTGTTAAATTTTTATAATAGATAAAGTTCGATTACGTACTCTATATTTTAAAATAATTATTACCGACAAGGTTTTGGGCACAATGGCGAACAGTGTTTCTCAACTTCTTCCAAATGGCTTACTGCCGGAAAATAAAAGAAAACAGCTACTATTTTACTTTCTGATTTATCTCCTGTAATATCCAACACAAACCGTACGTATCAGAAAAATTCGATAAATGTTGTAAGGTATAGTATGAAAGCTAATAAGTTGCATCATAATAGACCAGATCTTGCGTTCTCATTTTACAATACATCGTGAACGTTTCATAATTTTTTGTTTCAGATTATATTGCGCGAATTTTCCTGATGTACGTTGTGCATATACTTTTTTAATTCAGCTATTGAAAACCTACAGGAATTTTAAATAAATAGTTTAAAGAATTATTAATCCTTTTACTGATAGTTATTTCTTTTTTAAAAAACACGTCATACTTCTAATTTAATATAAACTGAATTAACAGAATTATTTTTAATATTTTCTTACAATGCCTTTAAACTTAAGAATTTTCTTACAATCTGAATTCCAATTAGTACATAGGCGTTTGCCTGTTTTCGAGTCCATTTGCTGATGAATGGCTAGATGCGGTATTGAACAATTCTTGTGCTCTGCAGCAAACCATTGATAACAAGCTGCTAAACATTCCTAAGAAAAAGAATATTTTAATTATTGTAATAGATTTTTTTACGCTTCTCCGCTCTTAAAACCCTTTGATCACTGAAATTGACGCTGTTTTATTAGGTTGCCCACAAATAAGTTTAGGTTTAATATAGAGCTAGAGATAATTTGAGACCTTTTCTGCGATTTTAGGAGAATTTTGTATATTTGATCCTATTTTCTGTAAATCTGGCGCAGAAAGATATGCAACAGTATATCATGTTGGTATTCGGTCTTTTTTTTTAAACATGAAAACCTACGTAAATGCACTAGTTTCTAATTTCGAATAATGTCTTGTTTCTCGAGCAATTTCCGATGCATATTTTCGAGATTTTTAATCAGTTAAAAACACAAACAAGAATACATTCCCTCTTTACCTTGCTGTCAGCAATATACAGGGATTTTCTGAAGAAACTGATACAGTTATGAACCATATAGCGCAATCTACCGTTCCAGATGTAGACTACGGGGACTAATCAAGACTTAAATGAAGGATTCCGCAGTATTTCAGTGTGAATATAAATTGTAATTAATTCGCTAGTGACAATTATGTTGCTGTAATGTGGTAAATCATGGATTTCAAGACAGGTTGTGGCAGGTTCTGAATTCACGAAAAGCGGTAGCAGTGTTAGACAGTGAGCGTAAAACAACTTCACAAGTGTAAGATGCATGTCATTGAAATGTCTATCTGAACTGTCCCCTTGTATTTATAGCCCAAATTTCTGGTCACTTTGTATTGCTAATGTCACCGATGATTTGCTTTAGAAGCTATTAACTGACTTCTATGCTAATTATCGCCTTTCTAATTAGCTGCTTATATGCTAATTAGCTGCGCCACATTTACGACTATCGGCGACATTTGCAATTACAAAAATTTTTGTGAAATCCTTCCCACCTTGATTAGTCCTTCTATCAAAGTTGATGCCATTGAGGTTGATTGATTACACTGCACCTGCCTCTGAATAATATCCGTTTAATCACAAATCCGTTTTATTACCAACTGATTAAGCAAGATTCTTTTTCCAAAGAGCTTTCTTACCTCTCTCGTGTATTCGTAATCTAATCCCTGTGTAGAATAAGGGCTTATTGGGAGATGTTTTATTGCTTGCCGGTCCTCATCGGAAATGCATTTACTATAGTATGGCGAAGGAAGGCGAAACTTTTCATACTAGAAATTTAAAAAAAATGTCTATAAATGTAATATTAATCAAGAATAATTATATCAGTTATGTTTTAGGAACATTACTGAAAAGATTACTAAACAATGGAAATGGACGCATGGACCCACTCCCCAGGCATCACGAACAGTGTTTCGCTCAACGGAATGACCGGTGCACTGCCAGGTGAATGGAAACTCACTATAATGCCACTTGGTCGAAAAAGATAAGGGAATTCTTCTTCCTCATTCAGATCTACTAAGAAGGTAAATTCTTGAAGCAGAGAACAGTAAAGATTAATAGAAATATATCGGTACGATAATGTTAACCATTATTCAACACAATAAATACGTTAATTTCTTATTAGTGAAAGAAAGTAAAGTTATTATATTTTGTAATTTTATGGGTGTTTGCGCAATTTTTTTCATTGACAACCATATCAAATTTTTAATTTTGCGTGGATTTCTCATTCTGATCAGTAGTGTCAAACAACATACCCTCGTCTACTTTGGAAATGCTTTATCCAAAAGGAATAAGCGACCAATATGCAAATTCGTAGGAGCCTGCACCATTTTTATGAGATACCAAAAGATGAAGTGCACAGCTGACGACTTGGTTCCAGATCATGAAAAGTAAACCAACAGTAAATGAAATATTGTATAATATAACAAAGATCCAGGATACACGAGGATAGTTTGGTTGCGCTGGTTATCACCAGCAAGATGCATTTTAGAATAGCTCAAACCCAGCCCTGTATGGACCCTGTTCCATACATATTGTCATGAAAGACATCACCTTCGAAATAGAGGGGCCAATACATTCAGTGATAGGTCATCAACCAGGGACTTAAATCATCGTAATGAACATGATGTTTTATCTAGAGTCAAGGATATATCATGCGGATTCTCTTAGCTAGCGAGTTTTCCGTCTATTTTCTTGCAGCTGTTGGAGCGATTAGTGATCTCGCTAACTCTCCTACCGAATTCATGGCATCGCTAGAACATTAGAGACGATGAAAGAATGGAGAACAAGAAGGATTAATGTATCTTCAAAAATGAAAATTATTTTTATACCTGTTTTGCTGTCCACGAATGTTCTAGGCTTGTTAAACTGTCCCGAATTGAAGGTTATACACGTGCCATAATAAGGAGTGTACACTTCAAGAGTATCTCTAAATAAATTAACCCGTTTATTTGACTAATACCACTAACATGAATTTTTAAAAATAAAAAATAAAATTTAAAACTATAATAAGGAAATTCTTAATAAACAATTACAACTTACAAATACTTTTTGCATTGCATCGATATGCCCCCAAAAGAATGTACAATGCATTTATCATTCCAGCTTTTAAGATGATAGGATATGTTTTTTCGTTCCTCGGCTGAAAGTTTATGCATTTCTTGAATTAACATTTTTTCTAGAACATAACGTCGAACAGTTGGAAGTTGAGTCTAATGCATATTACAAATTTAAAAAAAATTCATTAAATAAAGAATAATAAATATTCAATTAATTAATATTTCTATGAGAATAAAACAAACGCAAGAGGATCCCGCAATATAGTTCCATTATGGATCTCATGAATATCATTTCTATGAGAGATATTTAAAAAGATCAAATTTTAAGTGAAGTGCAAACCGACTTTTAGGAGACACAGTAATATCCACGCCCCCTTTAAAGTCTTCATTCCATTTTCAACGTATTTATTCTATACTCCAAATCCTTATTCTGAGGCATAGAACAAAATAAGGATTAAATAAAGAACATGTATATAAAAAGGAGAACATGCCATTTTCATCCACTCGCAGATGGGACGACCCAAAAAAGATCGAATTTGGAATGAAGTGAAACAACAGGAGCTGAATTTATCCCCTAATTGAAAAAATGCCTTGTTTGATTTCAAATCAAAAAAATGAAATTAATCGGGGATCCATTATAGGCTAGGAATTCCTTCCAGACATTGCTGAAGAATGAGATGCAGAAATATATTTTTAAGTGTGCGCTCTGTAGAAGATTAATTAACTATGCATTGAAAATTTGTGGATTGTTAACCGTTATGTATTAACGAAAAATAAACATTTAAATAAAGCTATGTATACCTAGTGCACCCTTGAATTGTACAAATCTTGGATCTGGGTTTAAATTATTTATACAGGGCAAGTCAAAATGATGGACCAGATTTCAAAAGTTTACTCTATGAAATCTAATGAATATATGGTCTTGTGAGACGTGTTTCGAAAGGTAAACGTTCAAGGTTTTCTTCAAACAATTCACATCGAATTACAAATGTTCTATGTGAGTGCCTTGCGTAACTCGACACATATCAAGCCGAGAATCAAACCTTTCGAAGCATGTCGCGATCAATATCAGCAATGGCTGCAGTCGTGCTGGTACGCAGGTCATCCAATGTTGTTGGCAGTGGTGGTACGTACATATGATCTTCTACAAACCTCCACAGGAGGAAATCACATGGGGTCAAGCACACCGAAAGATTTCTGTTCTCCAGTCAACGCCATTTTCATTAACTGCTCTCTGGTGACCCTTAGCGGTAGAAAGTAAAAACACTGCGTAAAAACTAAACTTTGAAAGTTAGCCTTTCGAAGCACATGTCTCACATTATGATACGTTCATTAGAAATCGCAGAATAAATGTCTGAAATCGGGTCCATCATTTTGATTTGCCCTGTATTTTTTAAGTAAATGTGAATTATAACGAAACCAAATTATTTAATTATTGATTGGTTCAATAAACGAATTAAATTATACGAGGTAGATCAAAAATAATCTAGTAAATTTTTCACAACAAAACCGGACCTTTCGGACTTTCACTTGTTCGGACCTCTAACGCAACACCTTGCTGGTAACGCTTCCAAAGCGACCATGTGGTGAAAACATCTGTGCGGTCATGACTTCACTCCCAGCCGAACGAATTCTACGTTATTGGCATCGAAAAATTGGTCTCACGGTAGGACAAATCTTAAACGCGAATCTTTGTTATGTTGAGAAGATCAATGTTCATAGTTCAAAATGATATAGTAATTTTTGCAAATACATGACGGTTTTGCTGTGAAAAATTTACTCAATTATTTTTTTGATTTTCTCTCGTATAGGGTAGTTTTGGGAGAGATGGCAACGTTTTCGTTGAAAAAATTACCTAAATCACACATTAGCTACAATGAAATGAAAATTTTTTGTGTTGATTTCTATTCTTATCCACTACATAAAAAAAATTACTGGAAGAGTAAATGAAATCTTTTTATTGAAAAAAAAATTTTTTCTTACACATGTAAATTGGCATGTGTCCTATACCATGTGGGAGATTTGCCCCAATGAACATGTTATTTTTCCTGTTCTTTTCTTGTATTTTTTTCCGCCTGCTTTCGCGTCTACACATGTTACATTGCTGTCCATGCATAGTGCACGATTCATGCAACCATTTCTGGCATTTAATGCACTTTATCCAGTCAACAGTTTTGTAGTGTCATAATAGTTTTCAAGACATTTAATGCAGTTGTCACCACTTGATGAATGATTTTGATTTTTCCCTTTTGCTTTTTTGCATTTTTTGAGGTTGTCACTTGCTTAGACATTTTCCTTTTATTCCTGTTTTCCTCTGAAGTCAGAACTACCGCCAACCGTCGCCTTGCATGAGGTCACGGTGCATCCAGTTTTTGCCTAGATGGAGTGTGTTGTTCCTGTCCTGAAAGGCCTTGAGGTTGAGCCTGGCTGGCAAGTTGTAGTCTTTGCTGAAGGTGGCTCTGAGCTTAAGCTTAAGCTTACTCCAGAAGAACCAGCAGTGTGGTGGATGAAGCAGCCTGTGATGATGAACCACATTTCTTTTAATGGCACTGTGAAGTTGACTCTCCGACCACTCTCCTCTAGGAGCTGCATTTGGTTTGCGTCGGTATTTGCCAGGCATGGCCACTGATCTCTATTTGCGATTATTATAGAGATCAGTGGGCATGGCAGTCTGCAAAATGTGAAGGATATTAAAATTGTTAGTCTTTATAAACAATAATGTTTGTACAAATTCAGCTTTACTTGTTGTAAACATATGCTAAAAACAGATCTTAAATCCTAAAAATCAATTGAAATACATATAAAAGAAGTTGGTATATCAATTGTATATCAATTGGTATATCAATTGAAATACCAATTTAAATTTTTGATATTCAATTTTTAATGAAAATTTTTACTATTTACTCTTCAGATTGCTTTATATTGCTTCAAGTATACATGTATAAAATGCTCATTTGGAAGGGGGCAACAGTCCCACAATAAACAGGGGCATCTCTCCTCACTTTGTGGGGGAAATGCCGACCACGTTAAACATTAAAAAAAAAAGCAACATGGCTGAAACGCCACACCTAAATCTTCGTTAAGAAAGGGAGATTAGGGTATATAATAATTTCCATACATTATTTTAACGTTTCATCTATGACACAAGCTTTTAAATGTTTCGTTGATAAAGTTTTAGATGCGCACGAACTACTCACCAGTAGTAAAACCATTGTTTTGACTGGAAAAACCACTGGCGAAACCTGTTGTTTCCTCAGTTTTTGTTACTTTGTTGAGGCAGCAAAATGCAATAGCCAGTAGCGAAATTTGGTGATTGGTTTTGAAAACAACATATTACGGGCATCTCTCCCTTGTTGCCACCTCTCCCAAAACCACCTTATTTATACTTGAATTTTTTTTGCATTATTTCTACGCATGCGTTTATTTTTGAATTCTATTTCTAATATATTTTAAAAAGTCTTTTGGCAATTGCAAAAAAAGTAGGAAGTCAGGTTTTTTTTTAAGAATGGCACAAGGTCAGTGCTTTTCGAGATTAAGGGGGTAAGCACAAGAAATATGATTGTATACATTTTCTGGAATGGATCATCAGCTCAGTCAGGCTATTATTAAGGACGAAAGAAACCAAAAAAAAATCATTACTTTCATGTTTTCGGCAGCTTCTTCAATATCATCTATAATGGAATGGTTAATCTGCTTTGCGTATTTCCAATTGATAATGTTGGCTGGGCAAATCGTTACAGCAGGAAATAAAACCGTCGCATTTGTGCTTTCAAATTCTGACGTGAAAGATGGATATCTTGAAAGTTAAAATTTGCAATTTGTTATCATATAACAGTTACAGAATAGACATACACAAGTATAATTTAAAGGAATTAATAATATATAGAGAATCAGTTCAAAGTGTCTACATTTCTATCTATACATCCTTGGACGTTAAAATTATAATTTTATGATTACAAATTCAGTAAGACAGAATATCAATGTCTAAAACTTAAAGAATAATAAATGATGTTGAAAAATAAATACAAATGACCTAGGGGGAAAAACGAAAAAAAAAATGGCGATTTTATAGACATTCTGATGAGTTTTATTAAAGCTCCGCCTGCGATCAACGAAAGTTGGTTTCACCGAACGGCACAAAGCTTTGGAAAAAAAAAGCTTATCGATTATTTTTAAAGCACTAATTTTAAATATGTTCTTTTAGGTTATATGCGTTTTGTTGTTCCAACTATTTCTTTTGGTTTTGTTTTATGATTTTGGAAATTAAATCTAATTTCATGTCATTAACTTGATTCCAAAATGGTCTTTGGTGTTTATTTTTATTTTTTTCTTTTATTTATATTGTAATTTGTAACTATACTAGCCGACACTAAAAAAACCGTCATGTCCTTCACGAGTAACATATTCGTTGCTGTGATATTCACGAAAATGGAATAGAAACTTTCAATGTTACACTCAGATTGATCCAAATGAACTGGATTAATATCATGAGAAGAAGAAATAATTTGAGAAAAAAACATGGCGAAAATAATCACCACGATTACTCTAACCCCTTTCAAATTAAACATATTACTGTTAACATATTTATTAATTGCCTTATTCATTATTACATACATTACAAATTACAAAATAAGGCCTCTACAACAAAAAAATTATGAAAAAATCAATTCGAAAAATTAAAATTATCAACGGTTCATTAGTAGATCTACCCTCTCCATCTAACATCACATATATATGAGGATTTGGGTCACTACTAGGATTATGTTTGAGTTTACAAATTTTAACCGACCTATTTTTAGCAAAACACTTCATAGCAGACACAAGATTAGCATTCGACAGAGTTATTCACATTTCACGAGACGTTAATTACGGCTGACTACTACGAAACTTACACGCCAATGGAGCATCTCTATTTTTCATTTGCCTATATATACATGTAAGCCGAGGAATCTAGTAATATGTCGGTATGCCTATATTTAGAACTCAAAATAAAGAACAAATAATAAAAAGAATATTACTCTAGATAATTTTTTACGGCTCCAATCGACTGATAGATGGAAACACTGAATCCAATGAGAGTGATGAGAATCCAAAGAATTTTCCAAAACCTATTTATGTTACTACGAATTAAGCTGACAGATGGAATAGTGGAACGCTCGAAAAACTTATTAATCATGATACGAAGATTATTCTCACGTGGCACATTATCGCTCTAGAAAAATGAAACAATAAAAATTATTATTGCTTTGTTAATTTTAATAATTTAAAGTCCGAGTCACGGTTTAAAAAATTAAAATTAAATCTTATCCTAATTGTCCTTTTAGAAAGCGTATTAATATATTGTGTATATGAATTAAACGAAAGTATTTAATTTATAGCACAAGGTAATTACTTGTTCATTAGTATCCATATCCTTTTTCTTGTATTGAGGACGAAATTTTAGCTGAAGCTCTTTTTAAAATTAGAATATGAAAATTCTAAAGAAATGTTTAAAAAAGATTGGAACGCTAAGATAACTGATAATAAATTTGAAACACTATGACAGTGAGTTTTTAAATTTAGTTTCTAAGAATTTGAATTCTAAAATTTATTCTTATCCCTAGTCACCAAGTTTATTTGAAAATATCATAAAAATAATTCAGTGTTGAATTTCATTCGTTGAATTTAATTTCTTAACTATCAGTTTTAAGTTAACTATAAAAAGAAAAATTTATAAGTTTTGATATTTAAAAGATATTCATCATATTAGAATTGTTTTTCAAAATATTAAAAAAAAACTGTACTTACTTGATTACTTCGGGATATCAAGCATATACCTATAACTTCAGATAAGTTGCCCTTTATTTCTTTCATTATTATTAAAATTTTTGGCCGTAATAGAATATTAAGAGTAATTTTGTTTTTATTCACTAGCATAATATTTCCATTCAATCAAAAACATTTGTGATGATTTCTACGGCCAACGAAAGCGATCCTCTCTCGAGAGAGACGCAAGAGCTCTCGCTAATTATAACGATGGTGGGGGGTCACTTAGGATCATACGTTGTGTTTGTTTCACCACATGGCAAGAGAATCAATTTAGAAGCTAAATTCCACATAAACTAAAGTAATGGGTGTTGGTTGGTGTCCAGTTAACGCCTCTTGTCAAAATGAAGAAAACATTTTGAAAGTTATGATGGGTTTTGAAATCCTTCTCTACCACGATATTAATGAAATTTCCCTTCCATATATGTCGTATGAAAGTTTTGCATTTCTGGAAGAAATTCTCTGCAGATTTTTTTTACGATGCGAAATACGTTTCGAGGAAAGAAGACAAAAAAAAAAAAAAAAAAAAAAAAAAAAAAACATTTATGGATCTCACAAAGTGATTATTCTCTATCCGAAAAGCTCGATTCTATTTCAGGAAAACGAGGTTAAGAAGTATCTTTTAAGAAGAAATTTTGTAAACAGTGTTTATTTTTAAACATTTTATGATTGTGATTTTTTTTTATTCATTTCATAAATAAAGATCAGTTCACACTTGTTTGTAATTAATAGTGAGAAAAGATAAATATAATTTTTGTTTTTTCAAACAAAGCAAAAAATTTTAAAGATTATTCTTATTCTGTAAATTTGTTGTGTGTTAAATTTAGATTTTTATTCCTAAAAGCAACCACTTTGCTAGAGTCAAAACTCTAGCAAAAGTGGTTTCATTAAAAGTTTCATTTAAGGTTTAAAATGCATTAATTAATTGTCTTCATCCAATCAAATTTAATTAAAAGCTTACATAAAGCGTTTTAATAATGATGATGAGTAAATAACCGATAGGAGGCTTCCCTGAATTCAGTTCGTTATTTTTTAATTAGAAAAAAACATCAATGTCTATTTTACTTCAAAATGGTTTTAAAGCTGCAACGGATAGATTACATTAATTTCTTTGAAGGTAATGAGAATTTGTCAAGTTGACTAAAATTGTAAAAGTTAAATCAATTTCACATTTCATTATCTCGCTCCTTCATCCTCTCCCCCCTTCAATATTAAGCCACAAAATGCACGCAAAAATTTTGCCACATTACTGATTTATATTCGCCTAGGGAAAATCCAGTCTACATATTATTGTTATTTGATCATAAAATATATTTTCAGTTTGAGCATACAATATAAACTGACTTTTAAACATTCTCTTTAGCAGTTTCATCGATTCAGAATTCATGCATTCGAGATCAGTTGATAATATCATAGTGAAAGCAGACTTGCCTATCTTAAAGAAATGACTTAGTCAAAGAACATGAAAAAAGTTTCGGATTTCATTTGCAAAGAGAATTCAGCTTTGAAAATGAAGGGAGGTAAGTCCAAACATACGGAAAAATGATTTTATAATTCTTTACAGTTTAAACTTGTATCCTTTACGTTTAATTATGTTAACAAAATGTGTCTAAAATTAAATTTCAATATATTATTTGCTTAGGAAATTTTTATTGTCTTAAAAATTACAATTAGATTTTGAGATATATTCACTTTCCTTTAAATTCATAAATAAATATATTTTATTTTACAAAACTGCAGAACAACTTAAGTTACTGAACTACTGACATATTATTCTACGAAATTTTAACACGAAATATACAATAATGTTTGAGATCAGCTCAAAAACTTCACAAAGCGATAAAATTGAGATGCCGACCCAGAGGCCCAAGTTGCCACCGATGTCGCCGAGTATATTCTCGATCTAGGAATGCGAAAATAAATTAGTTAGTTAATACAGCAACCGAAAGTCAATAGTGAGATTTACCGTATTTAAAATAATGTAAAAAAAAAAAAAATTCACCGCTGAATGACCTATTATTTCTTTTATTTTATAATCCTTAAAATTTTACAATCTCTGTAACAGGCCTAACTGTGCTATACGAATTATATGGAGATTTAATCAAATAAGAAATAATGCCAATTACGGGAAATAATGGGAATTTAGTATGTTACGCAATTGCAAATAAAACACTTTGATTAAAGGTAAGCTTGCTAGGTTTATGCGCGTGTCGACTATTGCGTCCTTTCACTTGACATACGCCATTATGTATAGGGTGTATCTGAACGGTCTGTACAACCTTGGAGGGGAGGTAGTATGGGTGATTCTAAACAAAAAAGTTCTTATGAATGTGGGTCCGAATTTGAATGCTAACTGAGATATGAACTGAAATAAAAATGCCGCTACCAAGATCAACACGTTAATAACTCAAGTTCTGTAACATCTAGAATGATGAATTTTGGTAAAGCAACAGGGTACATAAAACTGTGTGTACCGTTAAAATTTGATCGAATTCCAATGAAGAGTTTCCGAGTTACGCAGTCAAAATCGTAACACGTGCTAGTTAGTACTCGCATGTGAGCAAGGGTTACGATATTGAATGCGTAACTTTGAAACTACTGTCTGGCGAATCTCACGTATATCGTCTAAATTAAACGTTTTATTGCTGTGGTTATCATTGGTGTAAATCATGTGTAAACTGTTTGATCTTGCTTAATTTCAGTGCGATTTCTATGCCATTCTTATGTTGTGTAGGTCTATAGTCTTCCTTAACGACGATTAATTCATGAAAGATTTAATAATTATTATTAAATGATTTTGCTGAATCCTGCTTCCTATATGCTGATATTATCCATAAAATTTTCTAAATTTAAAGCTATGTTCATACTTATTCAAGTTCTACTAAGAGCTATTGAAGAAACTACATTATATGATAGCAATATAATATTTTTGACCACTTTATATTTTTGAAAATATTTAAAATGAAATGAAACAAAGTTCCATACATCGTAAAACGCTTCCTCGATGACAGTTTTGAATAATGTTGATTTCATCTTCATCGTTATAAAAAGGTTTCCTTTATTCAAAGTCCTTGTTATGAAGATAAAAAAAAGGATCATATAAAATGTCTAACAAAAACATTGATAAAAATTTGCTTGTTCCTTCTTACTCGTGTCTCTTGGTAATCGCTTCCAAAAAATCCTATAAAAATAAAAATTATGAATGATAATATGTAAGCATGTAAGATTGTTTTATAATAGAAAATACCTATTAAGGGAATTTTTCTTGAAACTGGTAGATAAAGTTTAATTTATTTTGATTAATTTGTTTGATTTATTTTATTTAATTATCACCTCAGCGTTTTTAAATTTGATAAATTCAATTTTTTAATCAATTTGATTATTATTATTCAATGCAATTGTTCCATGTAATCATTATTTAAGTTAATCGCGCATGTAAAAAAATGAAATGTGAAAAAAACTGAAAAAAGATAATCTTAAGATGGACTGAATAAGGAAGAGTCCGAAAACTAATACCGTAATGTCATCAAAAATATAATCTAGTAAAACATTCCAAGGTGGAGCTTTAGCAGTGAAGCAGAAATACATGTATATGTCGCAGACACATAGCGTAATTGGACACACTGTAATTAGGTAGAATTACAGTATCTGTCTGGACACTTCGCGAAGTGTCTAGACGCTTCATGAAGTGTCTGCAGCAGGTTAGACCGATACAGTAACGATGTCAAATCCCGTACAGGAAAATTTTAGCTATCGCAATGACAAAAAACTGTTTTAATATTTGACATATTATAATTAACTGAAATTTAAAATTTTTATACGAATTTATTTTATATATTATTTTCAAAAAAATGGTTTAGTTATTAGTTATAAATTTTTTGCAATGATTATTTTAGTTTTTATAAAATTAAAAAAATGTAATTGTATAAATAAATATTAATCCAAAGTAAAGCTTTTTGAATGGTTATGGTATAAATTTCTTGTAAATATTCGGTTTTACTTTGTGAAATAGATGACAATCTCAAAAACAAAATTCTATTTGAAAAATTTAATAAACGGAAACTGAAATGATTATTCAAAGAAAATGAAGCAAGAAGAAGGAAGCATAAACAATTTATGGTGAATATTGTAAGATAATATTGAATATTAATTCTAAAAAAGTAATAAAATGGATAAAAGGAAACAAGTTTCAGTTTTCTTTACTTAATATTTATTTTCCCCGTTTGCACCACCACATGAGCATACAACAGCAATCGAGATTTAGAAATTGCCCACGTTGGCGGTAGGAGATTGTATACTTTTAGCAATTCCAAAGGTTGACAGGGAGCCAGTCGATTCACAAAATCTCGTTGGTGTTGTGACCACTGAAAAAAATGATTTATATCAAATACGAGGTCTGTTCAAAAAATAACCGAACTTTTTTAATTATGCGGCAAAGGATCGTCGTAGCGACGAGCGGTTGGCCATACTGCAGTTGTCATATCCTTCTGTCTAATGGACTGTTTACAAGTTTTTACATGTTTTTTAGTTTCCTAGTTATTGCCATTTCAATGCAGCGTGTTTCAGTGGTCGTGACGATTTTTGCAATGTCCGATTTACGAGAACAACGATGCAACGTGAAAATCGAAAAAAGCCGCAAGGAGCTAGGTCTGGGGAGTAGGGAAGCTGGGGGAAGACAGTCATCTGATTCTGACACAACACTGGCGAAATAACAAGACTGACGATCCTTTGCCGCGTAATTAAAAAAGTTCGGTTATTTTTGAACAGACCTCATAGGATGCAAACATGGAATTGTAAAAGGTTGGTTCGGAATCGAGAATATCAAGAAGGCTGATTTAAATTTTTTAAACGAAAAGGAAATTGACTTTACTAAGGAATTGACATTGCGAGAAGCTGTGAAACAAAGTTACGGAGGGCAAGGATACTTTAAGTGTTCTTGCAAATCGTCTAAAAAATATTGCTCAATATAAAGATGTATATGGTAAAAGGACGCTAGGCAATGCAGTAGATGCCAAGGTAGTATGCCGTGCCTTAATACTGAAAGACTTTTAATTAATTTTGATATTATATGTTTCATCCACAAATACTGTTTTGTAAATCAGCCAAAATTCATTTTGTTTAGAATGAAAATAAATATTAAATAAAGAAAAATGAAATTTGTGTTTCCTTTTATCCATTTTATTACTTTTTTAGAATTAATATTCAATATTATCATACAATATTCACCATAAATTGTTTATGCTTCCTTGCTGCAATTTGTTTGAATAATCATTTCAGTTTCCGTTTATTAAATTTTTCACATGGAATTTTGTTTTTGAGATTGTCATCTATTTCACAAAGTAAAACCGAATATATTACAAGAAATTTATACCATAACCATTAATATTTATTTATATAATTACATTTTTTTAATTTTATAAAAACTAAAATAATCATTGCAAAAAATTGTTGAAATTTATAACTAATAACTAATCCATTTTTTTGAAAATAATATATAAAATAAATTCGTATAAAAATTTTAAATTTCAGTTAATTATAATATGTCAAATATTAAAACAGTTTTTTGTCATTGCGATAGCTAAAATTTTCCTGCACGGGATTTGACCTCATTACTGTATCGGTCTGACCTGCTGTAGACACTTCATGAAGCGTCTAGGCACTTTGCGAAGTGTCCAGACAGATACTGTAATTCTACCTAATTACTGTATGTGTCCAATGCAACTGGACACTTCGCGAAGTGTCTGGACATTTCACAAAGTGTCCAATTACGCTATGTGTCTGCGACATATACATTTATTAACATCCTCTAAGCAAGATCTACATTACTATCGTAATTGCGGGGGTGGCCGTCACTTTGTCGTTAGAACTATGGCAACATATGCCATGTGATATGTCATTCCATCGGAAACGATGAGAAAGGAAAATAGATATGAGCTTTTTTACATTTTCTACACACACCGTTTGAAAACAATCAATGTTTTGATTACAAAACTTGGGGTGAGGTAAAAAGTGCAGATAAAGGGGTAAAAATGGATGACCGCAGGGTCTGTTACTTGCCTTACCATACTCAGGGGAGTAATTTCTTGTTAATAAATGTATAAATGTATTTCCGCTTCACTACTAAAGCTCCTCATTGGAATGTTAACAAGATTTTATTATTATTATTTTTTTATTTCAATCATAAATTTGGATTCTGTGAAATTACAAAGGTTGAGGAGTAATACGGCAAAATCAAAGCGTAGATAAAAATGTTTATTTTCGTGTTTATATAGGGTATTCAGGAAATTCCCGAGACAGTTCTATATTTAGGAAAGTGCCGTGACGATTGAATGGAAGTATTGCCAGCCCTCTAGTGTAAACGCTGAGAAATACAAAAATTAACTTCTGAGCCATGATAGACAGAGAATAAATTCAAATTAAAAAATTGTAGACCCGTCACCGACTTAGTAAAAAAAAAAAAAAATACAAAAGCATATAACTCTTAAAGCGGTGGAAAAAATCCATTAATGGGGCGGGGGAGGGAACGATTGGAGTGACATTTTAGTGATTATTTTGTTTAATTTTATTCAAATTTCAGCAACTTTCCATAGACGATTTCACGCTAACGCGATAATGAGATGCGCGCATGCGCAATAGAACTTCCGGAGGGCAAGGAAATTAAAAACTGCTGTACAAAACTGCGAAATGCTGCTGCTAAAGCAGAAAACAGTCATTTTTACATTTCCCACAAATAAACACTACTTCAATATGTAGCTAAAAAAATTATATTGCTGTAAAATATTTTTATTCTTTAAATGTATGTAAAATCTGATTTTCTCACCTTGAAAAATTTGTAATTGTAAACATCTCCTCCATCGGTATGCCTAACGACTATCAAATGCCTTGAATGTGGATCCATTGTCATTAAGGAAATATTTATAAGTGTCTATAAATCCAAGTTTAGGCAGATTAATTAATTCCTGAGTATTTCATAAAGGAGCCTATTATCAGAAAAACTAATATCTGGAGAGTTCTTCTTCTTCAGGTACAGAGGGTAGATAATCGCTTGAGTGATGATCTGGGCGCCTATTCATACGAGATGACAGCAGCAGCCGGGGCCACCGGCTGTACGTGCCCTCTGAAGCACGGGGTGTAAAAAGATAGAAATCACTGGTAGGGATCCAGCCAGTGGCAATCCCCCAGCTGCTGGGCATCCAGCTTTGGTACAATGCACAGGTCTTACATAACTGTTACCTCGATGCTGGCACTAGAAGCCGTCTCACCCAGCAACAGGTCCATCAAGCCACTGGCTGTCACTCAATCAGTGACTGGCCGCGCCAAAGAATGCTTAATTTCACTGAGCAGCGAACTGATCAGTAAGACAACTAGGCCACGACACCCTTATCTGGAGATGAATGACAGAAGCATTATCTGTTGTGACATTATCTAATCTCTACTCCCTTGTGTGTAGTCACGTTTTATTTTTGTAACTCCAATATTTTTTTAATTAGTCATTTTTGTACTTTTTTTCGAATGTCTAATTTGTACTTCCCTGCTAATAGATGAAGATCGGCCTTCTTTACTTTTATTAAATCGTATTTCTAACGCAAACGTATTTTTGTCCTTGTTAGACATAACGCTAGCGCTTGCGATGCATTCGTTATCCAACCTTTCTCTGCGCTTTGCCCTCCAGAACAGAACAGCGTATGCGTCAGTGATGTTGTGCTCCTTACTGTGAAAGGGCCTATTACTGTTGTACACTGCAATATTGCAAGGTACAGTGTCCCCTGTCTTTTGCAAGTTGTCTACATGGATTTTTCTCCTCCTTTTTTGAATTTTATGCTTTCGTTATCTTTATGACTCTAGCAACTTTTTCGTTCTAATAGTTATTCGACTGTTTCGTGAATTTTCTCTTTTCGTATATTTTCATATTTGTTATCTGTTTTGGTTTTAAACTGTTATCATTACACTGATCGTATTTAGTCATTAGAAATGGAAAAAATTAAATGGAACATATATGTACAAATTTTTTCCTACCTTAAAATACCCTCTTTCTCTATGGTACTGTAAAATCAAAGGAGTTACGCTGTAACTGTATTCCCTGAAATTAAAATAAATAATTCACAGAATAACGATACAAATTACATACAGTAACCATAAGTTTTATTGTAAATGAATAAAATAATTAACTGAGCAGGTGACTTTCATGACATGCAAACTAGGTGTCTTATAATGCCATGTATAAACTTTGAGGGGAAAGTAGAGAATATCACGCTGAACCATATTTGCATAAAAGAACATCACCGGAAACGCCACCCACAGGAGATAGACGAGACACAGCAAGAACGCAATACAGGAAGCAGTGTAAAGCGCTTTATTAGGCGCAACTTAGCATAAACTCCATATTCGGAGTTCGGGTCGATCTGACCACGAAGACTTTTAATGACTACTAGTTGTGCCCGCGGCTCCACTCACGTAGAACTCAGAGCGGAGAAAGACAGAGGAAAACAAAAGTTCAAAAACTAAACGGCAACAATCAAAACGCAAAGGAAAATTCCAAGTCCGTAATTTGCCACCTTCAAAGAGTTTCAAAACTGGAGTTAGGGTCACCAACTTCGTCAAACAAAAAATCTCCATCTAATCTAAATAATAATTTTTCGGAGGTATTAACAATTTCATTGAAATTTAATTTTTCCTTTAAATTAAACACTGAAAATTGTGCAAATGGACTATTATCAAAATCATGATATCTTTTTACACAGGCTGGTGTTCTTTCTTATAAGTCCAGAAATGGCCACCCTATATCCATGGCTGAATACAAACTATCTATGAAATATGCTAATATTAATGTTGGTGTATAATTGGTGCTTGGCTTAAATATCTGCTCATGTGCCAAGATAAATTAGACAGACAGTAATTCACGATTCTTTGTAATCAGGTTGATTTGATACAACGAAATGATGGCATGTGACACTGCTTTGCAATAAAATTGCCCCACCAACAAGGAGTTATCCGACCTTATCCATAATTAGTGGGGGGCCAAGGATTTTGAGTTGTTATTGAAATCAAAACCTTCAAAGTGACTTGAAAGTCCCGCAGTAACGGCTACAAAACTGGAAATTGACTGTTTGAAACTGCAGTCCGGAGAAAAAAGACAAAAACGGGAGTCTCCAGCCCAGAGACAAATGAAAGAAAGAGACTGGCAGTGACTTCCCCTCTAGTGGTGCCTTCGCGCCGCCATATTGGGATTGCCAAAAAACCGCTGATCGCCCGAGGCAATGCATGTGAATCAATCGGTTTGGTTTGGTTTGTTTGGTTTGTTTGGTATTAACGTCCTTTTCAACTTCTATGGTCATTTCAGGACAGGGTAATATGGGCGGCAAATTTAGCCTTGCAAGGGTTCTTTAACGTGCAGCCGGCAAACAACTACACGAGACCAACATCTTTACTTCCCTACAAGGAAGTGGGTGATCTCAGGATTTTCTCCCTGAAAAAATCCTCGTCGTCTTCGGCCGAAGTCGAACTCGCGTCCTCGGGCATCAGAGGCGATAACGCAATCACTGAGCTACCGAGGCCGATGTGAAACAATCGCAAACAATTGCTTATTACAATATGTGGATTATAAATTGATTACTTTATTGAACTGAGAATTATTTCTTCTTTTTCTTTTAATTTAAAATTTTAAAATATTTGTCTTTTAAAAATTCGTTAGGCATTGAATCAAGTTATTTGGAGTTATTAAAAGCATGCGTTATCGTTAGTTAATGCAATAAAGTTTTTTAAAAAAAACCCAACAGAAAATAGGTTATGCTTACTAATATTTCCAGAAATCATCTACAAAAACAGCTGAAATTACATTGAAAATATATGCCGCCTTAGGTTTTTGCCAATCGTAACATGGCGAATGCTGCACTTCCGCTGGCACCAGTAGCGCTCAGCGAATGCTGCACTTCCACTGGCATTGCCAGTCTCTTTCTTTCATTTGTCTCTGCTCCAGCCCAACACAGGAGAGGTGGCAAGAAACCCTAGTCGAAGTATTTTTTATGAAGAATAGTTTTAGCCTCAAAAGGTTAAACACACTCATGCGACATCTTAGGGAAAGCTTTTGAACAACGCATAGCACCAGTTTTTCTATTTACTCGTGGAAATGTGACTTTTTTCCGCAGAAAAGCTTAAATGTTCACCCAGATTATTAATCTAAAACCATCGCGTGTTTCCATTTGTTTCTTGCGTACCTATTTCTCTCATTCTCTAAGCATTTCTTGAGTCCTGAGAAAGATTTGACCTCTTTCGAAGGCATATAAAGAAGGCATGTCTCTTATCTGGCGACATCTGTTGGAAAGTTTAACTACTGCTGCGCGAATTTATATACTCATAGCTAAATTTGTTGGTAAGTTTAACTATCACACCACTGAGCCGTTTAGGTATTTTCCTGTGGGAATGAGACATTTTCACGCAGAAAAAAGTAGCCTAGTTGAAGACGCTGACTATAAGCTTCTTCTATATAGTAAAACTCTTGCGTGCATTTATTTATTTATTTATTTATTTATTTATTTATTTATTTATTTATTTATCTGTAATTCTATCTCCTCCTAGACGGTTTGAGCTAGCGACTTGAAATTTTCAGGGCAGGCTTATCAATAAAGGACCTGCTTCTCTTGCCAAAAATCAGCCCCCTTCCCCAGTTTCTGGGGTTTTCTTTGTAATTCCCCTCAACAGATGGCGCGGGCGGGCGAAGCCGCGGGTAACAACTAGTAACCATACTAAGTTTCATCAAAATCCGTCCAGTAGTTTTGGCGTGATGCGCGAACAACCACGGACACGTTACAGTTTTATTATATGTATAGAAGATAGAAGATGAAGTACCGAGAGCAATTCATAGATCAGAAAAATTACTATTTAACTTCTTAGTAGTTCTTTAATAATATACGAAACTGAATTTTGACTAAGCCCTTGAACAACAGAGGCAGAGCCCTGAATAAAGCACCTGGATCCCTTCCCAAGCAAATTCTAAAATGCTGTGATTGTGGAAAACCAAGATAATCTCAAAACCAAAAGTTTTTGCTTGGATTGTGACGTCGTAGGGTACGAACTGCTTCATGCATCGCTTTTTGCTAGATAAATCAGCCCTCTGATAAACGCTCTCGCAAGCAATAGCCTGGTAACTGCTAGAACTTTCCTGCATCGCGGCCTTAATCTGAATTTTTTATGAATGAGAGAGAAATAATCGTATAAATAAAAATTAATTATTTGCTAGTCATGGCTTTAAATAAACTACCCTCCAAAAGTTACGCATGAAAAGCAAATTTCGCGATAATATTTAAACCAATAGGTTGTTTTCATTCAAATGGTGTGTGCTGTTGTATCAGAACATGCAAATGTACAAATACTTCTGAATAATGATTGAGGCAGCCAGAAATATGCAAAGTAATCAGCTAGATAAATGGAGTATTTCCTTCTGGTGGTTATCACATTAGCTCAGAACAGTTCCAAGAAAATCGAATATACAGTGAAACCTCAATAGCGGACACCTCTGGGGAAAGAAAATCTGTCCGTTATTAAGAGATGTTCAATATTGAGAAGAGTCACAATACATGTACAAAGACACGCATCCATTTCTGCCGGGGAATTAAAAAGTGTTCGTAATTAAGGGGTGGCCGCTTTTTAAGAGATTTCACTGTATTTGGATAACGCAACACATTGGCAAGCGTGTGGAAGACTGGGCCGGCCAATCCATAACGGAAGTCGCTTGTTCCATTGGTGTTCATCCATTTTTGATCTCACGATTATGAACTCAGTTCCAAAGCAGAAAACAGTCATCAGACGATCTGCGGCAAATTTTTTAACAAATGAGTCCTAATTCTGCGGATCTGGAGTACCGGCCATCAATATCGTTGATTGCTATTCCTTTGGAGATGGAGGAGTGACAATATCAGCTGGCGGCCCTGGACAACCTTAACGTATCGACATGAAATTCTTGATCATTGTGTCAGACTTTATACTCGTGTAGTAAGCTAAGATTTCATTCTAACGGATGATAATGCCTCCCGCATAGGGCACGACTGGTGGATGCTTATTTATCGCAATAAAGTATACAGCGAATGTTCTGGCCTGCATTCACTCTTGACCTTAATCCTATTGAGCATCTGTGGAATGCTTTCGGGAGAGCAGTTCAAGTTCTCCCTTGAAGGGATGAATCGACAACGTCATACATGCATCTAAGTTAGAAGACGGCATATCCCGTGTTAGACATTAATCAAACATTAATTTCATTCGGTTTTGGTTCATTCCAGAGTGGATAATTATAGTAAGCATATTTAATGATATCTGTTCTCTGTCATTAAAAAAAACACTTACTCCTGTTCACATGATAGCAATTGGATCACAGGCTATCGGTGTATTTTCATGTAAAGGTATTGAATATTTCAGACTAACTTCCAACTCTTATGTTCCGTACATAACTTTTGGAGGGGCTATATTCTATTAATTTCAAAATGAAAATCATCTTTCCTCTCTCTGGTAATTTAGGACTTGAAGATACAGTATATTGATCACAAAATGATTAACAAATTATATTAATGGTTTCTGAAGTATTCAATTTAGACAATGAAAGAAGTATTTTATTCTAAATATTATTTTCGTTGATAGATTTCTTTCCACTCTATTTTTCATTTAATTCCTCTTTCACTTTTTTCACTATAAATAATGAAGCACTTCTTACCGACAAGGTTTATTGCAAATGGGAACACAGTGTGCATCGACGTCTGCCAGAAAATTATCTATAGCTTGAGTAAAATATTAAGAAATATTATGAAATTTGTATTAAAATTTAATATATACAAGCATGCTAAATTTACCCATGATAAATCTATGATGACATGTGCAGACATAATAGATATAAAATATTATACAGGTGGGCCCTCGTTATAACGAACAGCTAGGGACCAAAAAATTAGTTCGTTATAACCGGAATAAAAAAAAATAAAATCGATCTAAAAAATTATTTATTTCCAAAATATGACAATACAGTGCAATAACAATATTTTGTCTTTTTTAACGTTTGCAAGCAGTTGTTGCAATTTGTGCTTCATTGTCATCGATTTTGCCTAAAATTGAATCGGGAACATTTTCTTTCGATTGATTATTGTTTTAAAGTTGAAATTGCTGACAAAGCTTGTTTATGAGAAACAACAGTAAATGTCACTTCATTCTCATCATCAGACGAAGAATCATCAAGATTTAATTCTTGAGGCTGCATCACATTTTCCAAAATATCTTCATCGTGCAGTTAATTTATAAGATATCATCTGCTGTAATATAGCCTAGGAATGAATATCATTTAATTTTTCATTTTCTTTGATGAAAGTTGATAAAGTTGATCGAGATAGTTCAACCTTTTCGGCAACAAAACTTTTCTTTTCACCAGTATCTATGCATTCTAAAACTTTGAGCTTAAAATCAGTGGTAAATTGTTTTCTTTTTATCAGCCACATTTGCGATGTCCAGACAAGTGGGAATGTGGGATTCAGATGGAATGAAAGCCATCTGTGTTTTTTTCCTAAAAGCACACGAGCACTGGCAGCACGACAAACGATTTCTCTCTTTCCTTGTTTTGTGAAAATTCGTTACAACAAACAGTTACAATTATTAAAGAAACCTAAAATTTTTATTCGTTATAATGAGGGGTTCGTTATCTTGGAATTTGTTACTACGAGTTTGTTTTTTTTTGTTTTTTTTTTACATAGTTACAATTTTTCGGGACTTCAAAAATAATTCGTTACATCGAGGAGTTCGTTATAACCGAGTTCGTTAAAACGAGGATCCACCTGTTCAGCAAAATAACAGCTTCTTACGATTGCTAAAATTCATTTTTTTAAATAAAATTGCAATTTCAGAAATCAAAATGCATCTTTCAGAATTAAAATATAGAAATTTAGTTAAAAGTAAACAGGAGAAAAAATTACTAACAATGGAGTTTTTGTATGACTGTGCGCTCAAATATTTTCGTTTTCGCGGTTTATTTTGAAAGAAACAAAATGTTGCGATTTTTCATTAGGCAAGCATCAATAGTAGCTTTAAGTGATTAACATATTTCAATTTGTTGTGAAACTGTGAGATACAGGTTCAGATGGTTCCCTTGTAAGTTCTTCAAATACCCCCCATAAAAAGAAGTCACAAGGCGTTAAGTCAGAGAAGCATGGAGGCCACGGGAGCTTCTGTTTTCTTTACTTCCGACACGACCGATTCATCATTTTTGCGACTGTAGCCGTCCAGTGGCCGCAAGCGGAAACATAGGTCTGCGTATTTCCAAATGTCATGGCTAAATATAAACTGGAGCTGAATCTCCAAACATCAGATAATGATAATATTTGAAAAAATGGAAGGAAATATTTTGCGACCTGGATTCGAACCAGGAACCTCGAGTGTCATAAGCTCGACGCCTCTACCAGATTCGGCTCCAGTTTATTTTCATTATTTATTATATGCGTTCATCAAACTTTCTGATGGTTGGATAGGAGAAATTCTCGTTCTGTGAGCCAGTGCCCACCTTCCATTGGGCTTTCCACCATTACAACTTGGTTGTCTTTAAGACACTTAGCATGGTTTGTACGGGTGTCTGCGATAGCCCAATTGGTAGAGGTGTCGACTAGATGACACTCGAGATTCCTGGTTCGAATCCAGGTCGCAGAATTTTTCCTTCCATTTTTTCAGATAATATCCTGACCTGATGTTTGGAGATTCAGCTCCAGTTTATGTTCATTATTTAGTATGAACATTATGATAACATTGATGAAAACTCCATAATTCTTCGCATTGGAAACATTCTCTGGTATGCTTTTTCCTAGAGCTTGCTCGATTTTTCTTGTGGGTATTTCTTTCTGTATTTGAAGATCTCCAGCTTGAATTCGTTTTGAATAAGAAGTTAAACCAGATCTTTTGTTTCTGCGAGCGTTAGATTTAGGTGCACATGCCTCTTCCGTTTTCTGTGTAATGATTGTGACTTGTTAAATGCATGGTGTTTCAATCTTTCTTTGTTTATTAACTTTGGATATGTGCCTGCTTAGAGTTTCACTGCAACTTTTTTTTGTCATATCACACAATATCTGGTAAAGTTTTAACATAACATTAACATTGTTTTCTAGCTTCTCTAACTTTTCCACTGTGGATTGCAAGTTCGTCGTTGCACTGCGAATCTGAAACAACCGAATCATTAGGTGGATCAGATTCAAGAGTTGGTACGACAAGTATGACACTATTTCTCATTTCTCAATGCAAAATAAAATTATTTATTTGTTAATGCAGTTCCTGGAGAAGTCGTATAAACTGTATCCTGTCTTCAGTAGTAATCCAGGACAAGTGAAAAAGGTGTTACTAACAAAAAATCAGTTTTGAAAATCTTCATCATCTGCATTTTTTTTGCTAGCTTGGAGAAATTTAAATTTATCAAATCTCCTTTGTTTTTACGAAAATTTGAAATATGCTTTTGCATCCCTGTAACACAATGTCTTTAAATATTCGAATGGATATTCAACTATGTTATCGGGGCTATTTCCATGTGTATTTAATGGAAATCATCTCTGTCTTCTTTTCCACATCTCTTTCACATATACATGAAAACTGAAGTTTCTTCAACGCAAAGTTTCGTGAATTCCTTCTCGCATTCATGTTCTGAAAGAGCGTTAGAACAGTTCATATGTTTAAATTATATTTTGAATCCCACAACCATCTCCAAACAGTCAGGAATACATGATGAAAAATACAAAGCAAAAGCGCAGATTCAGGAAATACACGTTGTAAAGCATTGCGTTCAACTCGAATCATCTGTCAGGCGATCTATCAGGTGATATTTTCCTATTAAAACCGGACCTAAATGCTTTTTCAGTAATATTAAAGCCTGCACGTAGTTTTTTCTGTCTTTTGAGATTGATGTTTTTTTAAAGGCATTCTCCGCGCCCCCCCCCCCACGTTTCCAAGTTATATTCAGTGGCACTTCTGATTTTATTGTCAATGAAAATACAACATCATGATCTTTGCTTTTGGATGGCTTTTCGTCCTCACGTTTTGATTTTGATGATGATCTTGAGGGTTTATTAAACGAACTCAAATGACAAACATACGTACATGTTTCGATAATTATAACGTGTTACATTTGTGTTATCCATTGGGAAGAATTGATATGTTTTATCACTGAAACACAACTTCTACAGCAGTCGTTAATTCAGATCCATCCAGGGACCCAACTCGTCGACCTCAAGCCATACAGGCTCTGGATGGACGGATTGGATTCTAAAATTAAAATAAATAAAGAAATAAAAAATTTATCACATTTCTGACTATTCTGTAAAATCCCTCCATCTTCTGTCCTTGCTAATCTGAGAACACATTTATCGACTGCTTGGTGTTCAATTTGGCATCCTTCCCAGTTTTACTTTTAAATCACCCGACAAAACTTCCCGATTCGGTGCCATGATTGAACTGCATGAATACTCAAAGGACTCAGGACTAGCCAAAAAAAGGAGAAAAAAATGGCGGCAAATTGAAAACGAAAAAAAAAGCGAGCGACAGGCAACGTTGCTGAAATGACTTAGCATTTGGCAAGCCAATACGCTGCCGTTTTACAAAAAACATAACTTTGGTTTATTGCTCTATGTATTTGTACATAAGTTTCGTTATATGTTAAATATTACGCCTACAATAAAATCACAAAATCGGTGCAATCATTTGTGTTCACCCTGTATTAGAGGTTGTTTTTCTATTCTTTACACCCCCAAAAAAATCGATAATTCTTACAATCTATGAAATCCGCTTTGCATAAAGAGTGGCCTGTCTTGGAATCCATTCGAGGATGAGTAGGGTACATTGGCAATGAACAATTTTTGTGGTCCACAACATACCATTGGTAACACGATGCCAAACATTCCTGAAATATATTGGTAGGTGAAGTATTTTAATTAAATAGATTATTTTATTGTCAATAAGTGATTTGTTTTAAGTTGATCAATATAACTAATAAATATAATAGATTTTCAGATATCTTCGGTAAGACTAATGCTTGATAAATTTATAATTATAAGAATGCAATTAAGTATATCGCAATTGATTATTTAAATTTATTTGATTAAAATATTAATGGGATTTTATTGAAATCTTCCTTCCTTAATTTCCTTCCCCCTTTGTAAATGCATAGGTGGTGTGATGTCCATGTGATGTCCATCATTTTGTCAGAGATACAAATTCATCTGACAACAGTATTTTGGCCATTCCAATCTCGTATGCCCCTAGTATTATACATGTATTATGTGGAGCAAAATTTTCTTACCTCTCTTGAGTACTTATATTCGAAATTATTTGTTGAATATGGACTTTCTGAGAGACGATTTATTATTTCGTGATCTTTGTCGGAAACGCACTTATCATAGTACGGGGAAGGGAGACGACGCCTTTCAGACTAAAGTACATTTTATAAGAAAATAAGAAAAATAAAAACATAAAATAAAAGAAGAGAAGAAAAATGCAGACATCTTACAAATTAAGAAATCATCAAGAAAATTATTCAATGCATGTTTAATTATACAGGGTGAATCTGAAACCCTATCACAAAGTTCGCTTGGCCAAATAAGAAACAAATGTCCTACCAACCCGGGTCTGAAACTCAACCGTTAACGAGAAAAATGGCGTCCAAATGTGGATGCCCCTGTGAGGTTGGCTGACGAGCAGAACGCATAGAAGAGAGTCAAGTTCACTGTAAGCGCGGGTTAGAGGGAAGCTATGTTAATCAACACTGACACCCAAGGTTCTGCTACATGGCAGTTGCCGTTGAGGGAATGGGTCGTGATACAAACGCCGGGCTTCGTGAGGATTTCCATTCGCACGTCGGTAACACAAATCCATATCTGCCAGTTCAATAAAGGTGTAATCACCCTCCATTTTCAGGCTCACGTTTCACAGTACAAAACAATGTGTCTATACGGTACATGAATAGTCGTATATCTGAACATGTGGTACACCCGTGGAGAAATGTAACTTTCCTCAAGGGTGTCAATGTTGATTAACATCGCTTCTCTCTAATTCACGCTTGCAGTGAACTCGACCCCCTATGCGTTCAGCAGAAGCACTGGGGACCAATAACGACAATTTCCCTGGCCCGCTCGTCAGCCAACCTCACAGGGTCACCCACATTTGGACGCCATTTTTCTCGTTAACGGCTGAGTTTCAGACACATGTTGATAAGATATTTATTTCTTATTTGGCCATGGAGAGTACGCATGCGAAGTTTGTGACAGGGTTTCAGACTCACCCTGTATAACTAAGCTTATAGATAATGCACTATTTGAAGTAGAAATTGCCCATTTTCAGGTTAGGTAAATATTGGCTTCGTCGAACTCTCTACGTTAAAGCCGGTTAAACAGTCTTAACAAATGTGATGATGATACGAGGGCTGATCAAGAAAGACTGATTTCTATTCACAGATGTTTATTACTTTACTTCAATGTTTACATGGTCTTTTTTAAAGTAATACCCTTCTACTTGAATACACTTCTTATAACATTTATGTCAATCCTCGAACACATGATACAGGCCCATTCTTTGTCAGGTCCTTCAGAATCGCCTGACGTTTCTGGAGCACTTCTTCAGAGTTCTCAAATCTAATGCCTTTAGTGACGGGAATAAAAAAAATTCATGGGGAGAGAAATCTGGGTTATAAAGGCGGAAATGGCACCTAGGACGTGTTGAGTTTAGCCAAAAATTGCATGACTAGATTCGCGACGAAAGATCGTGATTGTCCTGAAGAAGCCTGCATCCATCCCGATTGAGTTCTAGTTGTTTCTTCGCAATGTGCAAGGCAAGAAACTCGTCTTTCTCTGAAGTCCTTGAACCACCGTTAACGCTGTTGCACGAGGTAGCGCATCTACACCGTACGCTTGTCTCAGTGTTTCATAAGTTTCTCAAGTTGTAAGCTTTAAGCGAAAACAAAATTTTTTCGCTCCGTACTGCTCCTCTATCGTCACTTCCACATTGTGGTATGCCAAATGCAAGACGGTATACAACACAGACCATTACTTTCGAATAGCGGTGCGACAGTGCTGCTGCCTATAGATATTATACATAAAAAACCTGCTCTTTACAAATATTCAAGGTACAGACATGCAACTATCAAATAAGTTCAGAAAAGAATCAGTCTCAGTCTTTCTTGATCAGCCCTCGTAAATAAACAAAAGTAGGCAAACTATTCTTTTTCGTACTCTTTTCTTTCACCGACAACTAGGAAAGGGATTACAATCCCTATTGCATCTTATATCCATATCGACAGCATATGTGAAAGTCATATTTTCTTCTATTTTAGCTATCTATAATTGCCTCCATTGACTCCTGATCGTGGGGCAATTTCTTATTCAGGTTGTGCAATATTAGTGGGTTCATAGGACAACTTAACTACGACAATCGACATATGAAGCCATTCTCCGGGCAAGACGAATGCTTTTTCACTCAGTGGAATAACAGGTGCAGTACCAGGTGCATGGAAATATACTGCAACACCACTCGGACGAAGCATATATGGAAACTCCTCTTCTTCATTTAGATTAATAACTAAATTTAGTTCTTAAAATATACAGAACAAGAGATATTAATAAACAGATATGCTGTTATAGTCTTAATTGCTTAAAACCATAGGAACGGTAGAGCTATGGGAGAAATGGTTATGTTGAAAAACTGAAGCAACTCCTATCTATCCTTCTTCATCCTTCAGGGTGGCCTAAAATATTGTGCCAGTAGTAAGCGCAGTTGCTTGAAAATTATGCAATGTTTGTGACATCAAGGCATTTTGTTTAATGTGCGATTTTGCATCATTTCGCATTACCATTTCGGATAGAATGTTATCGCACTGGATTATACCAATCATTATGGATGTGGCATTCACCACCCGTATTCACTTACCTCAGTACATTAGATTTTTTTTATATCCTGTGATTGAAGGATAGACCTCTTAACACAAAAACATCCGGCGTTTTCTATCTCGATATTTTTGTTTGTGGTAAGAGATTTTTACTTCATATACAGGCTATTCCACACCACAGCTCCTTTTTATTTTTTTTTACTTTTATAACATCATTGAAGAATATAGTATCATCTACAAGACGAACCCTAAGACTTGGAAGAGTAGCGAACATGTATCGAATATGAAATTTTGGCTATACTAACAGACGTTTCACGAAGGTGGTGGAAATTCTGCAATCCGATTGCGCAAAATCAAATAAAATTATTTGCCCATTATGAATTCTGTAATTAAATCAATTTATTGATGTAAAAATTAAGATTTAATTTTTTGGGTGGTTCAGTTACATTATTATAGGGATGGCGTAGGAAGGTTTTTATTTCACTTATTTTTTTGAGTTTTATTTTTATACTTGGGAGTCAACTTGTAAGAATTTGATTTTTGGAGAAACTTGCCTATGTCTTCATTCTACACGGCAAGATTGATACTCGATGGCAAATATTCGATCGAACATGTATGATCTTAAAAATAAGGCTAATAAATTAAAAGTCAGGTTAGTATGGAGGCAATTCAACGGCACTTCCCAAAATGGTTGGGATAATCCAGTGCGATGTCATTCTAACCAAAATATTCACGCGAAATGATACAAAAAATGTTAAACAAAATGCCCTGATATCACGAAAATGCCACACAATTTTCAAACAATCACACTTTTGGGCCACCATATAAAAAACTGTATCTAAACTGCAAAAATGAAGAAAAATTAAAAGGTATCGGCAGTGTTTTTTTCATTTTTTCCAAGTACAAGTAGTTTTTATACACTTCGGAAAGTATTCGTTATCAAAATATTTCAAAAGATCTACTACTTCCATAGTTTCGTATTCCTTCCTATTGTAAATTTTAATGTCTTAATAATAATAATAATAATTTTTTTTTTTTTTTTTTTTTTTTATTCAAAGAACTAAAAACAATTACATTATAACTAATTATCCCGAAGCCTCATATATGGCTTGTATGGGATAATATGATACATTGCAACAAATACATGTAACTATAAAAACTAAAAATTTCACAATACTATACTATAGACAAAATGGCAATATTACTTGATCAGCAACATAATACTTTGCCAAAATAATTAATAATATTCTTTCCATCTATAATATGCTGCTTTTATAAATTTAAAAGATCTCAATGTTTGAATCCATTTTGGTACCGTATTAAAAAATGTTGGGATATAATAGTTTCTTAGCTTTTTACCATAATTATTCATAATTCGTGGAACAATAAAGGTTTGCATATTACGCACATTACGTGTGTTTACAGTTTTATACAGCCAGCTACTCTTAAAAATATTTTGCATAAAGATGATATACTCATATAGATCTTGAAAATTTAAGATTTTTAGCTTTTTGAATTTCTTATTAGTGTCTAACTTGCCATATATTGAATTTGTGCCAATTAGATTTATTATTCTTATTTGCAATTTTTCAACTTCCCTTGCAGCCGATGAGAATTTATAAATTGAAATACCATATCGCATCCTGGATTCAAAGTATGCTACGTATAGTAATTTTCTGATTTTTACAGGACAGAACCATACTACATAGTACATCATAAGTATAATTTTCCTTAATGTAGCACATAAATTTTCAATATGATTTCTCCAACTTAAATTAGAATCAAAAATGAGTCCTAAATATTTTAATTCTGAGGCTTCATGAATTACAGCACAGTTACAATGCCTCCATACATTTAATTTGGCACAACAATTTGTCTCATGCACTTTAATTCTTGTATTAAACATCAGTTCGTATCTTTTATTTGGTACTTTAAATTTCATAATATGCGTCTTCCTTACATTTAAACTTAATCTATTATTTTTAATCCAATCAACAACATGGGATACATTTTTTTGACATTCATCCAATAATTTAGCTTCATCTCTGTGAACAATTGATAAAGCAATATCATCCGCATATAAATAAATTTTTCCATATTCAATATTTAATGGTAAATCATTCATAAATAAATTAAATAACATTGGACTTAATAATGATCCTTGAAATACACCACATTTTACTGAAGTGCTACTGCTGCATCGATCCTTCATGCAAACTTTCTGTGCACGGTTGCTCAAAAAGTTTCTTAATAACAAACTCATATTTCCTCGAATGCCATATTTTTTGCATTTAGCTATCAATATTTCATGATCAACCATGTCATATGCTTTACTTAAATCGAAAAAAACCACAGTGGCATATAAACCATGATGAAAAGCTTCATTTAATTCATCTGTCATATGTGATAATAGCATTTGAGTCCCTTTCTTTTTCGTGTAGCCATATAGTTGAGAGTGCATTATATTATATTTATTAAAAAAGGATTCAAGTTTATTTAATAAGAGGCATTCCAAGATTTTCATTAGAGATGACGAAATCGCTATTGGTCTGTAATTTGTACATTCCACTTTTGATCCTTTCTTAAAAATAGGTCTAACTTTAACTATTTTCATCTGGTCAGGAATTTTGCTAGAAATAAGAATTCTGTTATAGAAATAGGTTAGAGGTTTTAACAGGTATTTCAAATTATATTTAATGTCTTTCATTCTAATTTTGTCATATCCTGCACCCTTATTTGGTGATAATTTTTTGATAATGTTGTCTATCTCTCTCTCTTCTACTTCACTTATAACAATTGTGTTAGATATATCCTTAATTTTATCTGTTACAAAAGTGATATTACTCATTTGTTGACGAATTTTATTAACTTCAGTTTTAAATGTCTCATTAAAATTGTCGAGATTCTCCATAATAAAATCCTCTTCAGTGTTATCAATGACCTTGTTTTTCCCAATTAACTGGTTTACTAACTCCCAGGTTTTCTTTGAATCTTTTAAGTTTAAATCAAATTGATTTCTATAAAAATGTCTTTTAGCGTATCGCAATTGCGAGTTCACTCTGTTTTTTATATTTTTATATTGTATCATTAAAGTTTTATTATACTGGGAATCTTTCACCTTTTTCCATAAGTTGTTCTTTTTTTCAATTTCATTTAATAATTCTTGCGAAATCCAGGGTTTTTTGCCTTGCTTACCTAGCTTTATGCAAGTTTTCGATTTATCATAGATAGCATTAAACCTATTCACCAACAAAGCATAAATATCTTCAGTTTTTTCCAAATTTAAAATTTCATTCCAATTTGTATTCTTTACGTTCTTATTCACAACACTAGTGTTTATAATGCTAACATAATCTCTTTTTCTATTATTACTATTTCTTTTCGGCACTTGAAGACTCCATTTAATTAAGTTGTGATCAGCAAATTTAACAGATGATACATTAACTTCGATATTCCATTTGACACATCTAATAGCAACATGATCAATTATAGTTTTTGAAATTCTATTCCCATTCAATTCAGTCCTAGTTGGTACCTTAATAACTTGTTTTAGCCCAAATTGTGATAATAAGGCTAAGTAATTACGAGTATATGATGACTGCTCATTCATTACATTGATATTCATATCACCGAAAATTACTAAATCATCAAGCTGCTTTCTAACTTTGATAAATGACTCAAGTGATAATAAAAACTTATCAATGTTACTGCTTGGGGGCCGATAAATTACCAAGAAATCCACAAACCACTTCCTACTAGCCTTATCTATATTAATTCCAATTTTACCATTTACACATTCGCATTCCTGCATATTGCTTTTTTTGTCAAAGACAATGTCTAAGTCCTCTTTATAATATATAATGATCCCTCCACCTCTTTTATTATTTCTTAAATTAACGAAAAAGTTAAACCCACGTAACATAAATAGCTGGATCTCATCTTCATGGATGTTTACTTCTAATAAAACTATTACATTATAACTAGGATTTAGTGACACAAAGGCTTCAAAATTTTCCCAGTTCTTTTTCACACTGCGAATGTTTACAAAGCAACAATTGATATTCTCCATAACTAAAATTGATTAATTTTACATTTTCACAAAAACACCAACCAAAGATTAGAATACAGAAACTTCAAAGTTTCAATCCATTACTGTGCTAAGGAATCCAGTTCTTGTATATCTGTGATCTTCAGAACTTTATCACCATCATTTTTCCGAAGAAAAATATTTCCATTTTTGACCCACACGTATTTCCAATGCTTAGTTTTAGCTAATTCTTTAAGCTTCCATAATAATACCTTATTAGTGTGCGTTAAATGTTCATTTATAAACACATGTTTATAACTTTCGTTACTACTAGCTAGTTTTTTCAAATGTTTTCTACCAGCTAGAAAATTGACAGTGGCTTCCATATTTTTCATTTTAACAACGACCGACCCCTTTTGAAATGACTTGGTATGAAGCATAATTATTTGAGAACGGTCAAAGTCCTTGATATTTAAATTTTTTGCTAGTTTATCAATTTCTTTGACGTTTTCTTCATACGTGCTAAGTGTTAGTCCTGCTATTTCTATATTGCACGAATTATTATTCTGCTCTAAAACATTAATCTTACATTCTAGATTATCAATTTGCTTTTGTTGAGTCATACACAAAGCTACCAAATTACTATTCTTCTCTTCACATTTCTTTTGTGCTAACTCTAGCTGTTGTTGTTTATGTATAATTTCATCGTACTTTTCGGATAAGAATTTCAAGGATTTTTCCATTTCTTTTATACTTTTCTTTAGCTCAACTAATATTCCGTTTTCAATAATTAGACGATCTATTTTTTTATGAAGTTCCTGAATGCTGGATAATTGATTCTCATTTTGCTCATCACTTTCTAAACCTGAGATAGGTCGTTGCAAATTTCCAGCCATTCCTCTGTGAAATTCTTCATCCTCCGCGTTTTTGCCAGGAACTGATATTTTTCTGCAGTTTACACAAATCCAGGATGCCTTCAATGCCTTTGATTTCGCTTTCCAAGTCGCCTCAGCAATGGAGCACCGGAAATGAAGTCCAGCTTTACAACCAGAACATACGGCGTGATTTCCATTTCGAGGTAACAAATCCAAACATATTGCACATGATTTAGATATTTTACGAGAATTCAGCTACAGTAGTCCTTACAGATTCCTATACAGTTATATCCTGTGCAGTCGTTAATAGTAATAACAGGAAAGATAAAAACAAAATAATAATAATAATAATAATAATAATAATAATAATAAAGAGAAAAGTGGGAAAAAACACAATAAAATCAGAAAGAGAGGAGAGTTGGGGAGGAAATTCTGATTTTACAAGAAGAAGAAGAAAAAAAGTTATAATAATAAAATAAAATAATAATAATAATAAAATAATAATGAGAAAGATAATAATAATGAAGTTAAAAAAGTTTTAAACAGAAAGAAGGGGAGATGGGGAGAATCCTAGAATAATAGTAAAGTATGTAATACTTCTACTACTGCTATTACTACTACTAATAGTAATAATAATAATAAAAAAATAATAGGTAAATTAATTAGTGCAAGTAAATGGATAGAATAAATAAAAAAAAAGGGAAATTAATAAAGAGAAAACAATATGAGCTAAAAATTAAAAAAGGAAAAGCAGTTAAGCCTTAGAGAAAAATCTAAAAAAGAAAAGGGAGAACAAAGAAAAAACACCAATAAAGGAAAAAATTGAAAATATTAAGGAATAAGTTAGGAGAAGCAAGAGACAAAGAACTAATAATAATAGTAAGAGAACTATGAATAATAATAAATAAATGAAATAAGAAGAATTAAGACAGAAAGAATGGGAAGGAGGCGAGGTTATTCTATTCTCTAGGATGGCATAAAAAGAAAAAATAATAATAATATGTAGAATATAGGGTAACAGGACGGGGCAAAAAAAGAAACAGAATGGGGGGAGAGTCAATTAGAAGAGGGAGAAAAAGCCAAAGGTCAAATAGGTATACAACAGTTACATGTATGCAAGCGACAGAAACAAGGGGAGGGGTACCCAAGGGGAAAGGGGTAAAAGAACTCGCACCAGAGTGTGAAGACGAAAGCAGGGGAAGCTGTAGCGGATGTTAGGAGGAGATAGAAGAGCCAGTGGCATTGAGAGGAGATAGAGAGGCGGTGAGGGGGAGGAAGTGCAGAGGCAAAAGGAAAAGGCAAGTTGAACTAGTTGTAAATTTTAAACAAAGAGAAAAAAAATAAAATAAAATAAGAATAAATAAATAAAACGAAAAACTGACTATTAATTAAAATAGTTTACTGGCTCTATAGTTAAAATAAGTGACAGTGAAAAAAAGGCTACTGATAATAATAATAATAATAATAATAATAATAATAATATTATCATTGTTTGGGGAAGCCAAACTCGGATCAAGTCTGGAAGCCAATCCCAGAGGCGGACCCAAAAGAGGGCCAAAGCCCAAGGGACTCAAATGCGAAGGAGGGAAAGTTATGCACTCGTGGGAGTATTGATGTTTATTATTATTATTATTATTATTATTATTATTATTATTATTATTATACAGGGTGTCTCACCTAAAGTGAACCAATAGCTAACTTCTAAAATACAAATCTGACAAAGTACTTTCAATGGAAGCATTATTTTACCTTATGCGCAAGGGTTTTTTTTAATGTGTATTCCATTTTCAAAAGAATTAAAACGACGCCGTTTTCGTATATGGAAGTCAACATTGAATCGTGCAATGGAAACCCCTATTTAATGGTATTTTCAGATGGCACACAACATTTGAGAAATGTTTTATTCTTGGTGTTTTTTCAATTGAAATGTTCAGCCGTTTAGGAGATAGAGGCACTGAAAGTGTAGTGTGTTTGAATTTAAAGAAAAGGCAAAAAACAGAAATTGTTCATCAATTTAAAGAACACGAAATATAGGTTCTGCATGCAATCTACCAGTGTTGCGGACATGATTTATTTTGTTTAGATTCATCATCAAAGATTTCTGAAACTTCACGAGAACTCAGAACTTCCTACTTTAACCTTGATTTTCGAAAAATTTTATAAAAAAAATCATTCATTTTCTGTAATTTAATACTACGTTGCTCAAAGAATACATTTCCACTAACCAAATTCCTCAAAACGACATATCCTAGAAAACACATATTTTAACGAAATAAGGTATGGATATTGATAAAATCTCGAAATTGTTTATATCTTCATAATGGTAACATTATTTCCGATAACATACATGGGGATGATTCTTCTAGGTATTGAGCTCCTCTACTAGTTTTTCATTTTGGACGTGTACTGTTGGGACAACCTGTATAACTTTCTCTTTTCTTCCGTTAAGTCTCATGGGCATGGCCCTATTTTGGGTTCACTTTTGGGACTTGGCTTCCAGTTTTGAGCAGAGTTTAGTTTTTCAAAAAATATAACAAACCATAATAATAGCATATTTTAATTATTGGTTAGCAATGGTCGCTTTGGCCTACAAAATGCCTAAAAATTTTTAATTTTTTTTTTACCTGTCTTGCTATCCATCATAAATTCTGTTTCGTTACTTGTACCTGGATTAATAGTTAAACAAGTACCGTAATAAGGAGCATACACTTCAGATGGCTTCCGTGCATGTTCAAAATTTTTCCTAAAATGGTTGAAATATACCGTTAAGACATTTGATAACGTTAATCGTAAAGATGAGATTATATTAAGTAAAATTGGAGAAGATTGCAATAAAAAAAATAAATGTAAAAACCAGTGAGTGCAAGGACTAAACGCTCTTCCTAATGAATACATATAACATAACTTCAACCAAAGCTGATATGTGTAAGAAAGGTTTTTCCTTTCGTTGACTGACAGTTTATGGAGTTCTTGAATTAATTCTTCTTCCAATTTCATACGTTGGAAAAATTTTGACTGTAACAAAAATAATTTAGTATCATGAATCAGGAAGAACTAGGACAGTTTATTAACATTTTTAGAAAAATATTTACCGGAAGTTTCTTTGCCATTTCTTCTAATGCATATAATGAATGGTTTGTATCTTTTACATATTTCCAATTTATTATATTCGTTGGACATATCGTTACAGCTGGAAACAACACCGACACATTTACAGTTTCAAATTCCGAAGCGTAAGATGGATATCTTAAAACAAAGAGAAATTTATTGGTATTCAGTAATTAAATAAAACATACAAGGATAGAAATGTTAGAAATTGCGATGCCATTTAAAAAAATAAACAAAAAGCTTTTCAAGAGAAACGGTGTTGTTAAAATATGAAGAGTACACCATTCATTTCTAAAGAAAATATACAAAAGAGACTGCGTCAGCAAGATAATGATATTTCTAGGTATATTCATGCAGATAGTACTTACAAAGCATTCGGCTATGAAATTACTGAACAGAGATACGCAAAAAGGAATTTATAAAGAGATAGAGTTAACAAAAGGTCCTCGGAAATATTTATTCAATGGCTACTTTTGCGGAGAAGCACTCTCGGAAGAGTTTATGTAGCTAATTGGAGCATTGGTTGTATCAAGATTTGTGTGCAAAAAGTAGACCGTTTGTTCATAACAGCGTGTAAAAGAATTCCCTGCTATCTTTAACGCATTTAAATATTGGGCGCTACTTGGAGGACTGTTTCCTAAGGACAAAATAAGACGGAAATGTTCTTGGAAGTGTTTTAATGACCTATGATTCGAGAAACATTGTCAGAGTCGCAGATACGCGTACACGTGGAATTCTGGTGTTGTTAGGCAATAGCAATATTGCGACAGCAAATGCCTATTCCGGCAACAAGTGCTTCCTATTTCATATCTCTCTACTTCTGTATTCCTCGCCCTCTGTTCCTATCGAGTTAACTAATACAATGCCAAATTTAGACAAGAAAAAAATATTTATTTTTCAAAATTTTGCTATATCTAAACATAAGTTGTGAGATAGCCATGGAAATGAATTTAATTAGGTTATACGCATTTTACTTATATCAGATTTCGTTAAAAAAGGAGAAAATTTGTATAGCTTCAATGAATTTGCGATTGGGCATTTCAGTTAACTTCGCTTTAACTGTCTTCGTTATATATGGATTCGATTGTACATGTATATTGCATGATGTAATAATATGGATTCGCCGTGTATATATCTGACGATGATGTAGTCACAGAGCTTCGTATAAATAACATCAGTTAGAAATGTACAGGGGTTTTGAAAGTAATGGGCATGATTTCAGAGTTTCCACATATGTAGACAACATGGGTCCGTAAATGCATGGTTTCCAAGTAATGGCCTTCGGAACTTTTCTTTCATTTCACAGGTGTCCTTTTGACATATGATCAAATTAGGAGTTTGCAAATATGACTTCATATACGGTAAGGCGGGCGGTATTGACGGTCAGGCTCGTCATTTTTACCGGAATTGCCACAAAGATGTCCAGTTCGGAAAACATTTGAACGCATTCTCCACCATCTCCGTGAACATGGGAAGTTTGCACCTCCTGCTGTCGAAAGGGGACGATAAAGATCGCATATTTAGAGGAGGAGATTTTGGATATTGTGGACATTTAGAGAAATATAAAAAGGTGCCATAGATGCAGCTTCAAAACTCGGAAACCATGCATTTCCGGATCCATATCGTAATAAACGTTTTCTGTTATCTACGTATAAAGAGTTCCTTCTTGAAATTAATGCCCAATATTTTTGAAATATCCTGTATTTTCATGATATCAAAAAATGCCTCTCCAACCATTCACTAGTAAAGTTTCTAAGAGTTTCCAAAAATGGACATTTTCTAAAGAGCCCTTTATGAACCACGAAATCTGTTGATTAAGAATCGTCTGTTTAGAATTTTCTTTCCTGGAGCCGAAGGCAGTTTTATGCAATTAGATCTATTTTCTGTTAATTGTGTAACGATCTAAGTGAGGAAGTCATGCGTTAGGAGATAGCAGAAAACCTACGATTTCTTTATTGAGTGTAATTTTTCTAAATTTCGGAAGCAATTTCCTGAGACAAGTATTGTGTATGAAAAAAATATTCAACTGATGATATTTTTATAGTTCTGAGAAATTTTAATACAGTTTGACGGTATTTTATTATTTCTATAGACTTCTAGAAAACTATGGCTTTCCAGCGACTAATTTCTTGCAAACGTTTGCCACCCAAGAACCATTTTATTTTATCTAGTGAAAACGTGCAATAGGACAAAAAAGGTCAAATTATTTACAGAAAAGTGCTTGTACTAATCCAAAATACAAACCTTAAATAGTTTTTAACCACCTCCACTGATTGAAAGATGGAAATGCTTAAACCGGTGATGGAGATGATGATCCAAAGCAGTTTCCACAAAATATTCATATTGTTATGGATTAAATTGATCGAGGGTATCGTTGAATGTTCAGAAAATTTAGCAAATATAACACGAACACCATTCTCAAAGACAAAGAAGAATAAAACAAATTTTCTTTTAATATTATAGAAACAAAATTACGGAAAAACACTGAGTAGTTATATTTTTCTTGCATTACGTTATTAATAATTAAATGAAGTAAGGACTTGATAATATATATACCGGGTGTTTCAAAAATAACCGGTATATTTGAAAAGTCAATAAAAACTAACGGGCAGCAATAGAAATACACCGTTTGTAATTTTGAAAGTTTGTCTGCCTGAAAATTTACTGTTGTCCCAAGCATATTTTAACACACGGTGTATTTCTATCGCTACCCGTTTAGTTTTTATTGATTTTTCAAATATACCAGTCATTTTTGAAACACCCGGTAGATACTTAGTATATATTTTTAATGATGGAATTTGAAAACACAATTGTTTCGGCTTCCGCCATGATCACTATAGAATTTTTTGGTTACTATGAGGATGAAGAGTTAAATAACGAAATTGACAATATAATGTCTAAATTGTCAATTCGTTATTTAACTTTTCATCCTCATAGATACCAAAATATTCTGTGCTATCTAAAATACTGTATAAATAAAATATGATTGGTCTTGTATTGCAGCAAATTCAAACTTCAAAAGCATATTCCCCTCTAACTTTTGTCAAAAAGGAAGTGTTCAGTCTGCAAATTTGAATTTACTGTAATACAAGAAGTAATAGGTGGCTCAGTGGTTGCGTGATCGCCTCTGATACCCAAGAACGCGGGTTCGACCCCGGCCGAGGACGACGAGGATTTTTTCGGGGGAAAATCCTGAGATCACGCACTTCCTTCGGAAAGGAAGTAAAGCCGTTGGTCCCGTGTAGTCGTTTGCCGGCTGCACGTTAAAGAACCCTTGCAAGGCAAAATTTGCGGCCCCATATAACGCCGTCCTGAAATGACCATAGCAGTTGAAGAGGACGTTAATACCAAACAAACCAAACCAAACAAGAAGTAATTATTATAAAAAATAGGAATGAAATAGGAATTAAAATGACTGTCTGCAACAATGATTGCTTAGTGCTTAGTCATTATACCGTGTGTTTCAAAAGTTCCCGAATGCAGGAGATGATTTTCCCTGCATAACGTACTGTTGTGCAGGTATGCTGAAGGGCTGGTAGACAGGAGCCACTGCCGCTCAACCTTTTTTTTTCAATTAATGGATGCTCCCAGTCGTTATGAATCCCGTTATTTATTTTACATAAACGCGAATATGATAGTGAAATAAAAGGTTAAATTAAAAAATAGAAGTTTTATTTATAAAACCTACGGTTTACGGTATTAAGCTTATACCGGTAAAGTAGCAGTTTAAAAAGCGTTTATTGCGTCAAAACAAACAAATGAAATACAGAGAAGGTTCTCCTTCTCAGAGAACGAGCAGAGATGGTTCTCCTTTGCGCGAGAAGGGATTTGACGTTGCACAATGCCGCCGACGAATTTCATGTCCAGCATCCTGACCGCCCGAAGCCTTCAACAAGTACTCTTTCGATTCTGATGAAACGATTTCGAGAGACAGGAAGTGTTGCGGACAAACAACGGCAAAGGTCGACCACGTACAAGGACAGGTCCGCAACAAACGGCGGCCGTTGTAGCAACAATTGGGGCTTGTGGCGTATAATCGACGTGTGCCGTTGCACACGCCCTTCAAATCAGCCACTCCTCGGTGTGGCACATCTTGCATGGTTTGAAGTTCCACCTGTTCAAGATGCATTTTCAGACGATGACGAGGATCGTCGAGTGCAATTTTGCGAGATAATGATGAACAGACGCCATGCAAATGCTGCGCTATCCCGTCCTATTTGCTTCACCGACGAATGCACGTTCATTTTGAATGGGGAGGTAAATCGCCACAACTTCCATTACTGGTCCGAACTGCAATCCACATTGGATGGGTGAAGGCTACACCCACCGTCCTCAGAAAGTAAATGTTTGGTCAGGCATTATGGGCACTAATCTCATAGGCTCCTTTTTCATTGACGGAACACTGGATGGCCCCAAATACCATCAACTGTTAGAAGACGAGGTTGGTCCAGCTGTTGCCGAGGCAGCAGGCGAAAACGACATCTGGTTCCAACAGGATGGGGCTCCTCCCCATTATGGCGTCTCTGTACGCCAGTGTCTGGACGAAGTACTCCCTGACCGCTGGATTGACAGAAGGGGCCGCCTCGATCCCGCCTCGATCTCCGGATCTTTCTGCGCTTAGCTTTTTCTTATGGGGCTATGTTAAGCACAGGGTCTTCGAGACACGCCCTGCAAGCATTAACAGACTGAAGGAAAGAATTAGGCAGGTGATGGCAAATATTCCTCAAGCAATCCTAATCAATGCCTGCAGTGCGTTTGAGCACCGACTAGCGTATTGCCAAGAGGTGAACGATGAACGCTTTGAGCAAATGGTGTAACCTACATGTACCGTTTCCTTTGGGAATGTAAAAATAAAATAAACACATTTGAGAAACTTTGCCACTATGTAAAACTGATTTTATGTAATTTATTTCAGCACATGGTTTAATTTAGTGGTTGGCCGAACATTACTCCTGTTGTCATAGGTTAGGCTTTCCCTACATACAGAAGGGGCAGTTCGGAAACTTTTGAAACACACGGTATAGTGCTTTGGTGCAATTTAGAGATCCTTATATATAATACAGGATCTGTAGTACAATCACGATTGATGCAACCTCTTCTGTCGTTAAAGTTAAACTAATCGAGGAAAATGTTGGCCAATTTACATTAGGAACTGTATGGGACAAGTCCGTAGTATATTATTTACTCCACGTACGGAGATGGGCGGAGCCAAGAAGGCATTTCCCCCCTCTCTTAACTCAAATAAACTTTATACAAATACTTGATGTTTTCTGAAAATAAGATATACACGGCCAAATTTTAGAGTATTGATATTGGCGCTATTCAGCAAAGAATGCGCTAGCTAAACTTTTTCACATATACAGGGTGGTATATACAAAAAATGGTAATTACTAAAAAAACTATGCCTGATAGAAAGAAACCGCTTACATATGTATTTGAAATCAATGTCAAAAATGCTATAAGATTCAACCAGTGGTTCGGAAATAAATGGTAAATATTCATAGACGTGAGAGAACATGTGTAAAGAAGCATTTTTATTCCTATGAACATGGTGTCGCAAGCCAACCCCTACAGAGATACAGGGGGATTAAAGTATGTTGCGCTGCCTAATTGTTGGCTTCCCGCGAGCGACTAGGCAATATGGTGCAGCCCACATCTGTTCAAGAGATGTCAATGTATGCTCGAATGACTGCTCCTGTCAGGTCATTCCACAAACCTTTAATACCTTAAATGTCACTGGAGGTCGTGGCACACGTATTGATTTGCATACATTTAAACAATCAGGACCATTTCACAAATAAGCTTACTACCTGGACCCTCACAAATGGGATCGTTGATGCAGTTATTCAGAGCCCGTGAGTACTGAGGTCTGTAGGCTCCAATGTGGGCTGCACCACATTGCCTAGTCGCTCTCGGGAAGCCAATCCCTTGTATCTCTGTGGGGGTTGGCTTGCGACACCATGTTCATAGGAAAAAAAATGATTCTTTATACATGTTCTCTCACGTGTATGAATATTTACCATTTATTTCCGGACACCCTGTATATTTGACTTATTTCGCCCCCCCCCTCCCCAATATGGATTTGTTGGATTTTCCGGCTTTCTTGTTTTGTCTGTCATCCGTTCTTATCTCCAAAAGTTCATTCTGTTATATTTTTCAGTAAGGATAAAATTCTATTGACGCCTAAAATTTATACAAGAACAAGCAGCAACCTTTTCATAGCAAATACATATTCCAGATTAAGGATTACTCATCTTATATGTCACAGTTCCATTAGAGTATAAAAAAAATGATTATAAAAGATCAAATAATTTTAAGGCTTTTCAAACCTTAGTATATTATCTTTTTGGTTTGTTCAGACATTGTTTTTTCATTTAAAGGGCCCCCCCCCCGCCAACATGGTTGTCCATTCTAAAAACGCTCCGCAGAGTAGTGACACATATCTTGGAAATGCTCGGCCGAATTCAAATTTTGACCCCCTTATACGAGTAGGAACTAACGTTCCCTCGAATTCTCAAAATGTCAAGTTCATAACTTTCAAATATATATAGAGCTTTAGTTCCACTGGTTCTGTGATCATGGCGGCAGCTGAGACAATTGTCTTTTCAAATGCCATTATTGAATATATATACCAGTCTTGCCAAGTCCTTATTTCACTTTAATTTTAGTTATATTTTTGACAAAAAATTGAATTAAGAACAAGTGTGAATTAAAGCAGTTACTTCTTCACTTTCATTTCTTTTATTCATTTCTAGAAAAAAAAAAATCTCGGTTCCAAATTTCTTTTATGGGGGAAGAGATGATTTAATCTGTAATAGTATTAATCATTAAACTTTATTGGTAGAGTAAACTAAACTAGACACACCAAAATAAAAAACAAAGTTTTCTTAAAGATAAGAGATTTTTAATATGCAGTAAACATTGTACAGTTATTTGAAATGTAATACCTGATACCAAAACGCGTACATGTAATATGTAAATCTAAATACTTCAAATTAAATTTCCTTATTAGATACCGTACCATTATGCTTATTTGTTTAGTTTCTACACAAAGTTTTCTTAAAGAATTTAAAGATTTTTATAAATAGATTAGTTCGTTTTCCGTTAAGTAAAACCAAAGCTATTATTTATTGTGGTTAGATGCTTTGTGGTAAAGAACGGATAAATCTCTTGTGATTAGATGCTTTTCACTCTTCAATTACATGTTTTTTTTTCCATTCAACTATCACTTATTAATATATTAATCTTAACTATTATAAGTTCTGGAAATCATTATGTATATATATTACTGAACTTTATTCAATCAAAGCATAAATTTAAAAATATACAGATGCTACTTACTATCTCAATTAGTATTCTCCTTCAAAAGGAAAAGATAACTCGTCAAAGAACTTGGAATTTTTCTCTTTATATTAGGATGAAATTTGTGATGCTTCTGTCCATGCGATAAGTGAATTCATTTATGAACTAACCTTCCCCAAAAGAGACTGGTAAATGTTAATGATATTGGCTCATCAGTAAAGCCATCAGGTTTGCTTGTTCACTTCCTGCTAAATTTCACATTGGAAAAATGGGGCATGTAATTAATTTGCCTCCTCATTTGTGAAAAGTTTCAGAACTTTTTTCACATAAAAAAATTCCCGCTAATTAAAAAAAATTAAAAAAGTATTAAAATTCGGAGGACATATTGAATAATGCAATCAAAATATTACATATCACTTCGTATTATTAGAGATGTAATTTAAGGTACCCATCTCCTTTTATTTTTAAAGGAACAATGGTGATCGATAGAATTTAACTATGAAACGTACATATATTCTTAATCTATTAATCAGTGTTTAAACGGTTAATATTTGTAAAGGATAAGAACTTAGTTTATTCTTGGTTTTTCTATTGTCAGCGTAATAGCGTTATTGATTTTACAATATGATATTAACTAAGAAATTATTAAAGAACTATTTATTTATTTTTAAATTTTAAAGAAATAATTAATTTATTTATTTTCAGAAATATTAATCCTAACTATTACAAAAAGGGCACATTCATTTCACTTAAATCATTTAGCTTTGAAAATCATTACATTAATTGTAGTAACATAAATGATATTAATGCCTAAATTTAAAAAAATAAATAAAAATACAGTTTTGTTTACTTACATAACTCAGTTTTCTTTTTCTTCTCCTGCAAAAACAAGAGTCGATTTTCTCTAAAGAAATTTGGGTTTTGCTATATGTATAGGATGAAATTGGTGATAATGATTGCATGTGAACAGAGAATAAATTATCAACCCTCCACATGAACTCATCATAATGGACTTTTAGGAAAATAAAGCCAGCATGTTTGCGTGCTACCCATCAAGCAAATGTCAATTAAAACATTTGGAATTTTAATTACTTTCTCTGCTCACCTGTAAATTATTTAAGAACTTTTTTAAACAAACAACATATCAGAAAATTGGTTTAAAAATTTGCAGGAAATATTGAATGAGCATATAAAAAATAATTTCATTTTAATTTCGTTTACTGCAGAAATAGTTATGATGAAATAATTTAAAGAAATGATAACAGCCAGATTAGCAAAGTTTGCAATTACTGGTACGTACTCTTTCACGTGATTATTGCAGTCAACGTTCCTATAACGAGATATTCTCACAACGGGGTTTCCATCTAACAATAAAAATTGCGACAGCCCTGCTATAAGGACTCCCTTATAATTATAAAAGCTGATATGCCCGGCGATGCTCGGTCTGTTTGTTTGATGAAATTTTGGAATATGTGAATTTGAATATGAAGAAAAACACATGAAAAATCCTTAGAGTTAATAAAGTAAATATTCACTTTGGAAAAAAAAGAATTCTTAAAAATGCTTGCACTGGAATTTAGTGTCCGAGTGGGTTTGCCTAAGAAAATTCGAAATTGGATCCTTAACATTTTAGAATATCAAAGAAAGGCTGGTATGAGTATTGAATTATTTCTGTCTATATTAAAAAAATAGTTCATAGATGGAATGAGAGTGTTCAGGAATCCCGTTTACAGCTCTTCAAAATCCCTCAACAACATGTAATTGTTTCAGTAGAGTTGCATTCAGTCACAGAGCGTGGAATCGTGTCCTGCATGTGGGCTTTCATATTGACAGTATCAGTTTTAGCAGCAGATATTTAAAATTTTCCTATATGTTTAGAATGAACATTATCTATAATTTAATTAAAGGAAGTTATTACATTACAAGAACCATATGAAAAATAAATTTTCTTCCTGCAAGTTATTACCTCATTAGGGAAAGTACCTTCACTTTTTCAGCAAAAGCTTGAACAGCTGCATCCCTAGAAGTTGTATTCTCTAATTTGTTTTAGAAAAATTTGTTACATCTCTCCAAAGATTTTAATAAAAAAAAAGAAATAATAATGATTTTTATTTATTTATTTATTTATTACTATTTATAACAATCTCCCTTAAAACGTGAATCATTAATTCAAGCATCGTAGCTAACGAAAAAGACACGTCCTAGCATTGAAAATTACCTGATCTTCTTAGTCGAAGCAACAATGTAACCTTCACAGTTTCCATCTTGGATTTTAGCAATCAGTATTTTTTTCGTGTCTTGGAAACAATGAAAGCTGTATTGTTCTTGGACTAAGATGTTCAGGTGATTTTTCAGTGTCGGGGCCTGTTTTTTTTTTTTTTTTTTTTGTCGGCCACGGCGTGTATTGATTTATCACCCATTGCTGATGCAACATACAAACACGACCAGCCGATTGTTGATTGTTGACGCAAACACGACCGGACTGATTGTTCACACATGAAAATAAAACAAACATACACCAAGTCTATTATTGATCTAAGGAGTTTAAATGATTAATTTTAAATTTAAATGTGGGTAGTCTCTTTTTAATGGGGAAAATCGTAAAATTAAAATTTAATAAAAACAAAAAAATAAAGTCACCATTCTTGAAAACGATGAAGAAACTTGTGAGATGGAAGAAAACTTAAACGATGTACTCTATTGAAGATGTTGTTGATGGTAGAAATAAACTTAGTCTATTGGTCTATTGAGGATGTAGATGAAGTCTTGTGAAGATAGTAGAAAAGATAGTCTATTTCATATATTTAGATATATTATAAGAGGCACCCGGCGTTGCCCGGGATAATTATAGTTGCAGGTAAATAGAACAACCTCAAGAAGTTAAATAATAACTTATATTGGTTTTAAGTAATTCTATAATTGCCTGATGTAGATGAAGCTCCCATTGTTCATATGTTTCCGACGCTCCGATACCTTTTATCTTCTCTCTCCAATACTCGTTCTGTTTTTTTTTGGTGGCATTTCGATAGATATGAATTAACATGTATACTTCGAACGACTATTGAACAGCTCCATACAGTGGTGTGCTTGTTGATTTGAAGAGTCAAGTTGATATATGCTTTGTTATCGGTTATTTTGTAGACATACGGCGTCCTTGTATACCCAACCCATTGGCAGAGAAAGGGGAAGCTGCCCTAGGTTTTATACTGTTCAACGGTTCCAAACAAATCTTCTGAACAACTCTCTTCTTGGGTGGCACTGTAAGTATATGATCGTTTGTGTCTGTGTGCTCTGCATTCCCAATAATCTGAGTGGGATTATTCAGATGTATCTCGTGTGAGTGGGAATCTGTTGTTGCAATTGCACTCTGCTCTGGATGTCTTGAAGCAAAACTTGATCATGAATCACTTTTGTGTGGTCTAACAACGCCGTTTCTTCTGTTGACACGCTCATCATTTGCTCACCATTTGCGGATTTGCAGTAGTATGCTGGCCAAACCAATACAACACCGAGCGAAAGGACTGCTTCCTGTATCGCCTTTCCACTCTTTCTCAATAGTCTGCTAACTCTCCATTATCTGCAGTTAACAGACATTTAAAGATTCTCAAGAAAATGTTAGGTTCTAATGACTCTCAGTTCTAAAAAAAGCCCGAACAACGGGAATTCTATGTAATACAAATTCAATTTTGTTTTAAGCCGGATTCACACAACGACAGATTCCGCGACGGCAGAGCTTCGGCGGCAAGAAATGACATCACGGGAGCGGAAATCGGGCGGAAAACACGATAGAACTTAGCATCGAAGTCATCGCCACGTCATGTCCAACACCGAAAGTTTCTTTCGCTTTTTTAATGGCGCCTCTTGAGTAGATGAACTGAGCAGTGATATGCCCATACCTTTCGATAACAAAGCCCCAAAAATGTTCCTTCAGATTTAAAATACATATGTGAACAAAATAGATTACGGCTGTATAATTTAGGACAAATCGGATGAAAGAATTTAAGTCCGGTTTCCTTCGATCTTCGCCAAACGAAACGAGCAAAAGCATTCATTTCGCAAAGTCGTTTTCCGCACTTGTAGGAACAGGGGTGCCCCATTCCCCCACAGCTTATGATGACTACCCCCCCCCCAAATGGATAGCCCATCATCCTAGAGCACTATCTATTATAGTGCTCTACATCATCCAGTCGCCAGAAGTCTCTAGTCACTAGAGTCTAGTGGCTGTTTTCAGCACTACATCGTTGGTTGTAACTCTTTCTAGTGAGAATATAAAAGGCTCAATTCCAGTTTTAGATCAACTTTTTCTTCTTTCTTCCCCCCCCCCCCAAAGGGTTGGTGGTTGTAATGGCAACATCCCCCCTATGGCGTGCGCACCCCTGTGTCGGAATGACCACGACGGTTTCGCGACAGTTTGCTTGCCTTCGGCGCCGCCATCGCGGAATCCGCCGTATTGTGAATCCGGCCTTATACAGGGGGCGGCAGCGCTCATAGCGTAATATTAATAGCACATCACAGGGAAGTAAATGCGTCTTATTTATTACTCTTTATGTCAAATAGTAGTTACAAGTACGCCATTTGTTAATTTGTAAGTCAACGTTTCATTGGATTAATTAATGTTTGAATATGACTTTAACACATATTCATTCAAGAGACGTTGTAAGCTGTCCATCTAGGATATTCCCGACGGTAGTTCTGATGCGGTCCTTCAAGTCAGGAATGGTGGCACAATGTGTTCGGAATACACTTCTCGCTTGAGGTACCTCCCAAGGAAAAAAATCATAACATGAGAGGTCAGGTGACCGTGGCGGCCAGGAGATGTTACCATTGAGAAATTACTGTACTCTCCCTGGAAAGGTCTGTCGCAAGAAAGCCATGCAAATTCTGGCTGTATGTGAAGTCGATGTTGCTCCGTCTTGTTGAAACCACAATTGATCCATTTCCACATTTAATATTTATTCTAATAATCTATGGCTAATGCCGCTTAGATGAATGTGTTATTCAGCGGGGACATCATTTGACAGGAGTCATATTCAAACATTGACTTACAAATTAACAAATGGCATATTTGTAACTATTATTTGACATAAAGAGTAATAAATTAAAAGCATTTACTTCCTTACGGTGTGCTATTAATATTACGCTATGAACGCTGCCGCACCCTGTAATTCTCAGAGGTAGAATGGAATCTTCATTCTTAATGAACCCACTTATATTGCCCACTTTGCCTTACGTGGTTGGTCCGTGCATATTGTTGACGAATTGTGTATTGATACCATTGTCATAATCTTTTAATCCTCTGATCTGTGCACACGCGCAAATTCCGTTATTGTAGTCAACAATTAGATTGCTGTATTTATGGAAGAAGCACGTTTAGTCCCATTATTAGTTTAGTCTATTGCATGAATTTGGCTACACTCAAACTTAACCATATAATTTAACATAATAATAATAATTGGTGGTTAACTAGAGATAGTATCCAAACACGGGTAATAATTTTTTTTTTTCGATTGAAAAATGGAAGAAAAAATTCCACGACCTGGTTCGAACCAGGAACCTCGACTATCATGGTCGACGCCTCTACCAATTGGGCTATCGCAGACACCCGTGCTGAACCAACACCACCTCTACTCAAAGCCTGAGCGCGAAAATTTCATAAATTGTTACATCATCATAAAAAGTCATCTTTAATCGCATTTCTACCAATAATAAGTCTTAAATTAGCCCTTCTAAGGATGATATAACAATGGATGACGTTTCCGCGCTCAGGCCTTGTTTCTCGGTGGTCACGGCTTAACCAACACCACCTAGACAGAAAGCCTGCGCACAGAAAGGTCATACATTGTTACATCACACTAAAGCAGCTATTGTTAATCGTATTTCTACCAATAATAATCCCTAAATTTAGCATTTGATGATGATGTAACAATATATGACGTTTCTATGCGCAGGCCTTCTGTCTAGGTGGTGTTGGCTGAACACGTAGTAGTAGCTGACAGTTTTGTTACGTTGTATGATCGTTAAATTATATTGTTAAGTTTGAGATGTAGCCAAATTTTTGCAATAGAGGGGACTAAAAGTGCTTCTTCCATAATTACAGCCACGGTGTAAGATTAGGGAGTTGAAACTTTACTTTCATTTTTAATTTCAATGAAAGACCTCACGATCGGCTCTAGTGCGACAAAGATCGGCTCTAGTGCGACAATGATCAAGGTTTTAATAAGGATCGAAAGGCCTTGTGTTTTTAGAAAATAGTGATGTACCTTTGTTATCTTTTTTAATTTTACACATCATTTTTAAATAGTTTTAGGCTCTATTATATTTTTTCGTAATCATCAAGTGCAATTTCGAAGAAGTGAATTATTGCTTTCGTTTTCGATCTTTCTTCATTTTTCTTCCTTCCGCTGTAGTCGAGATTCTTATTGGCTGTTTTCTTCCTTCCTCAGCGTCCTTTCCGTACTCTCGAAATCAAACTCTTATTTTCTCGTCGCTACGTTTCGTTTAAAAAGGCAACGACGCGTATTGTGAAAACTGAAAAATTTTCCGTTTAAGATAATTCGTAAAACTGAAAAATTTACCGACATTGTTACTGTACAACATTGTTAATAAAGACATTTTTGTGAAAGTCCTTAGTTAATTTAATCACAGTGCCACTCTTTTTAATTTGTTTAAATGTTTATTATTCCTAAATTAAAAGGAGAATATTAAAAAAAAACAAAACAAGTGACTAGTGACCGTGAGTACTAGCTTAAAGGGCAACTGACAACAAAATTTGACACATATATTTTTTGCCCTAAAATTATAGAGCACATTGAAGAAATAAAATCTGCACAAAAAGTTTTCAAATATCACTATTATTTTAGAAATCGATTGAATTATTGAAAGCACCCCATAAGCTAAAACACGCATGGTTCCTAGTTCTCCAATAACCATTAAACATTTGAAGAATTTCTTGATAGCGACTAAGACATCGTCTGCTTTGGAACCCTTTCTGATAGTAACATTTGCGAATCGGTGAAAAGAATAAAAGGTGAAACGGTTGAAGATGAAACTAAACATTTTGAAAGTTATGGTTAGGTTTTAACTTTTTTCTTTACCACAATATTAACGAATTCTTCCTTCCATGTACCTCGTATGAAAGTGTTGCATTTTAATTTCTTGAAGAAATTCTTTACGGAGATTTTGTTACGACTCGGAATACGTTGCGAGGGAAAAAAAAACACATTTATGGATCTAAGAAAGTGATTTTGTCTTTCCAAAAAGCTCGATTCTACTTCAGGAAAACGAGGTTAAGAAGTATATTTTAAAAAGAAATTTTTATACATTTTATGATTGTGATTTTTTTTATTCATTTCGTAAATAAAAATCAGTCTACACTTGTTTGTAATTAATAGAAGAAAAGATAAATACATTGTATGAAGATTATTTTTATTCTGTAAATATGTTGTCTGTTATATTTAGATTTTTATTCCTAAAAGCAACCACTTTGACTCTAGCAAACATAACATTAAAAGTTTTATTTAACGTTTAAAATACATTAAGTAATTGTCTTCATCCAATGAAATTTAATTAAAAGCGTTTTAATAATGATGAGTAAATAACAGATATGAGGAAAAAGCTTCTCTGAATTGGAAAAACCATTAATTGGGAAAGTTTTCTTTAATTGGAAAAACCATTCATGTCTAATTTACTTCAAATTGGTTTTAAAGCTACAACGGATAAATTACATTATTTGCCAATTTCACTAAAATTGTAAAACTTAAATTAATTTCAGAATTTATCATCTCGTAATGTTTTCAGAAAGTGTCTAAAATAAAACTTCAATATATCATTTGCTTAGGAAATTTTTGTTGTCTTAAAAGTAAATGCTTAATTCATAAATATAATGACAATTAGATTTTGAGATATATTCACTTTCTTTTAAATACATAAATATAATAAACATATTTTATTTTAAAAACGTAATTACAAAACTGCAAAACAACTTAAGTTACTGAACTACTAACATACAATTCTACGAAATTTTAACACGAAATATACAATAAGTTTTGAGATCAGCTCGAAAACTTCACAAAGCGATAAAATTGAGATGCCGACCCAGAGGCCCAAGTTGCCGCCGATGGCACCGAGTACATTCTCGATCTAGGAATGCAAAACGAAACTAGTTAGTAATATACTAGTCGAAAGTCAACAATGAGGTTTACCGTATTTAAAATAATGCAAAAATGTTTTCATCGCTGAATGACCGATTATTTCATTTATATTCTGTTTCTTAAAACCTTACAATCTCTGTAATTGGCCTAACTGGCTTATAGGAATTGGGAGATTTAATCAGAAAAGTGACAATGCCGATTACTAGAAATAATGGGAAATTAAAATTATAAATAAACCACTTCTTTATTTATTTGCTGTTTGTTAGCTTATTTTTGCGTCCTTTTCCCTGATGCCCAGAGCGGAATTTTAACAAACGCCCAGTATTCATGCCCAGACCGGAATTCAAATCTCAAACCCGATAGATTAGAGCACTGGAAAGCCCACATCACCTTTCTCGGAAATTTATCCATAAAATATTTACAAAAAAAAATATTGTAGTAATATTTGTAACAATATTGTAATAATATTGTAGTAATATTATTTTGTAGTAATCTAGTAATCTAACCTGGATGCTTACAAGCGGAGCCCTCTTTATATTTTATGGGGCCTGGTTCGAACTTAGAATGCGTGGACGCGATGAATTTTATTTGCTACCTTAGTCAGTGGATATATACAATAACTCTGTTTGCCACCACATACAGGGTGTTTCAAAATTATATACAATAAATTTAGTGACATATTCTTCAGGTCAAAAGAAGACGAAAATGTTCTATAGCACTTTGTCTGGAAACGATTTATTTACGCGATACAGCCAACTAAACCCGTGGCTCCAAATTACAGGAATTGTTCAAACCGACTGAGTGTGCATGAGCGACCGTCTGATGTCATGGAAGAGTTCGTCGCCAGCATTACGAACGGTTTGGCATGCATTTTCAATTCGTTGTCGCAGATCCATAATGTTAGGAACTTCTGTGCTGTAGACGATCGTTTTCACATGACCCCACAGAAAAAAGTCCAAGGGATTAAGGTCGGGTGATCTTGCAGGCCAGGCTACCGGTCCACCTCGACCTATCCACCGATTCGTGTATGCAGCATTAAGGTGTGCTCGCACAACATGGCTGAAATGTGCTGGAGCGCCATCATGCATGAACCACATGTTAGATCTTATCAAAAGAGGAACATCTTCCAGTAATTCTGGCAATGCATTCTGCAGAAACAAAAGATACGTTCGCCCAGTCAATCGTGGCGGCAACACATAAGGGCCAATTAAGTTATTTCCGACAATTCCACACCAAATGTTCACGGAGAAACGCTCTTGATGCGCTCGAGCTCTGGTAACATGCGGGTTAGCAATCTGCCCAATGGTGCTGGTTGTGAGAATTTACGATTCCTGTCCGGGTGAAGGCTGCTTCGTCCGTGAAAAGTATCTGGCTGAGACAACTAGGGTCTGCAGCATGACGACGTTGTATCCATTGGCAAAATCGTTGTCGGTGTGGATAGTCCGTTGGGTTCAGTGCCTGAACCAGTTGCAGGTGGTATGAATGCAAAAGCTGACGGTGACGAATGCGCCAAACAGATGAGTGCGGAATGTGTACCATGGAAGAAATACGACGGGTGCTTGTCTGTGGTTCATCATGTATGATGTCAATTATCACATCCTCATCCGGAGAATGTGCTACAGATCGCCGTTGTCCTGTTAGACGGTCAAAGGAACCACGCTCCCTCAAATGTCTGTCGACAGATACAAATGTTCGGTTATTTGGCAAACGTCTATTCGGAAAGCGTTCTTGGTAGAGTGTTCTTGCTTCCACAGCATTTCCGTCCGCAAGACCATACATTAGGTGCATGTCAGTGTATTCTGCACTGGAATACGTGTACATGACTTTTTTTTTACGTAAATCGTAATGCGTATGTCAAAGCACGCAAACGTTCTGAAATTGATATTCCTAGTGGATGTACAGTAGTGAAACTACAGTAATGGAAACAACCCTAAAGTAGGTTTAAATGGAACAAACCACTCAACCTAGTGTTGGCTCGAAACGCTGGAGCTGCTAAGATATCGTCCGCTAACTACCGTGCTTCCCTACTGTATGATATTGGATTACTCGCAAACAAATCGTTTCCAGACAAAGTGCTATAGAACATTTTCGTCTTCTTTTGACCTGAAGAATATGTCACTAAATTTATTGTACATAATTTTGAAACACCCTGTATTCCTCTATGATGGTCCTTAGCACTGGCGTTGTGGCGGTTCTAAAGCTAAATATTTTTTGGGTATTCCTCAAAAATAAAAAAAAAATATATAACTTGCTCGATTATTTTTATTTGTAGCGTGGACCTCTTACGAGCGATATATTACATGTAAATTGTGACGGCTCTCCATTCTAGTCATTATTAGAATGAAGAAAAAATAATCTCGGTAAGTTTGTGTCTTTTTGGTTTATCTGAAGGATAACATCTATCGTTGAGGTATCTCAAAACTGACGGCCCTGAAAGATAGCATATCACGTCTGTAACGAACATTTGTGCTGATATGCTACGTTCTGATTTTGAAAATTCTTTGAATAAGATGCAATGTTTCTTTTCCCGAAAGAAAGATGGTACATTGAATGAGGTCCTATTTCCGATTAGATGAACTCAGTATTCTGGAGTTGAACAGCTTTCTGACAACAAATACGCTGTACCACTGTTCGCAATCATTCTCCTAAACTAAATTAAATGACAAAAGTTTTTCTTCTTTTTTTTCCCTCATCCACAGTGTCTGGCGAATTTCACGTATATTGTCTAAATTAAACGTTTTATTGCTGTGTTATCATTGATGTAATGATCGTGTGTTATAGTTTGATCTTGTTTAATATTAGTGCGATCTTTATGTTGCGATGCGCTATATTCTCCCTATCTGCGATTATTTCATAAACTAATTGATAATTCGGCATAAAAGTTTTCTAAATTTAAACCTATGCTCGCACTAATTCAAGACCTCAAAAGCTACTTAATATATGATAAAATATAATAATTATTTTGAACCATTTTATTAAAATGAAATATAAGAAAGTATTACATGAAATATGGAGGCTTTGCAATAATTTTTATTGATGACTCAAGTCACCAACCGGGTTCGCTATCTTTTCCCGGCTTTGTCAGGGTGATAAATGGCTCCTGAATATTTTTGAAAATGAATTAACAATATCTAATAATATGATTAATTTATAATGAACGGTGTAATCTTATTATTAGTTATTGTTATTCATTTTCAAAAATATTTAGCAGCTATTCATTCCATCACATTAGCAAAGCCTGGAAAATATGGCGAAACCGATGGGAGCCTTTATTCATCAATAAAAGTTTATTGCAAAGCCTCCATATTTCACATATCTAATAGCAATACAAAGACCTCGAAATATATAGATCATAACAAATTAAGGTTCTGTACATCGTATAATGCTTCCTCGATGACAGTTTTGAATAACGTTGATTTCATCTTCATCGTTATAAAAAGGCTTCCTTTATTCATACTCCTTGTTACGAAGATAAAAAAAAAAGAATCATACAAAGATTTCTGACAAAAAATTTATAACATTTTGTTAAAAACTTACACTCTAGATTCTTCTAACACGTTTCTGAAGAAAAGTTCCAGAAAATCCTATAAAAATAAAATTATGAATGATAATATGTAAGCATTTTTTATAAAATGAAACATCCATTATGGGAATTTTTCATTGAAATTGGTATATAAAGTCTTATTTATATTTATTAATTTGGTTGATTTATTTTATTTAATTATCACCTGAACATTTTTAACTTTGATAAATTAAAGTTAAATTTTGTAATCAATTGTTCAATGTAATTGTTCAGCATAACCATTATTTAAGTGAATCATTGTCAAAAAATAAAATGTGGTAAGATTGGAAAAGACAATCTGAAGATGGACTGAATAAAGAATAGTCATAAAACATTAATAGCGTAATGTCATCAAAAATAAACAAGAGAAAAACAACATCCCATAAAAGAAATCAATAAAAACAACAGTGAAGAAAGCAAACAAGAACTCTTGAACAAAACTGTAAAAACTTTGGAAATCAGCGATTTACAAATTAGAAGCCAACTGGCAAAACTTTTAACTATAAAAATAGCAAAAACAAAATAGAATAATCAAAACAAATTGTAAATCATAAGTAAAATAAATAAATAAAATAAATCAAACAAATAAATATCTCAACCGATTAAGTAAATAATTTTATTTATTTTTTTATTTCAATCATTAATTGGATTCTGTGAAATTACAAAGGTTGAGGACTAATATGGCTCACAACGGCAAAATCAAGACCTAGATAAAATGTTTATTTTATACAGTTTGGCGGAAATTCCGGACACAGTCAAATAATTTTAGAAAAAAATGTGCCAGAGTCATAAAAATCATATCTATCTACACGAAAGGGCTGTGACGATCAGGTGACGATTGAAGAAAAATATTACCTACGCCCCTAGTCTAAGCGCTGAGAAGTACGAAAACTAATTTCTGAGCCATTATAGACGGACAATAAATAATTCCAATTACAAAGTTGTAGTCATCACTGGCTTTATATAAAATCCACCTTTTTCATGAAGAAAACAAAATAATAAAGGCATAAAATTCTTCAAACAGTAGAGAAAAATCCGAGGAGGCATGTATGGTGAGGAGGGCGGGAGGATCGGAGTGACATGTAGTGATTATGACATTTAATTTTATTCAATCTTCCATTGTAGCAAGTATTAAATTTCAGCAGTCTTCCATTACTGTTGTATACAAGAAAATTGCAAGGTACGGTGTTCCCCCTCCTTTACAAGATCTTACAAGGTGCGACAATTAATAAAAGAAACTGGAGCAATTTAATAAATACAAGACATATTTCTGGCAAACGGTTTAATATTTTTCAAAGTAGTTACCTTATGAGGTACACACATATTGCAACGTTCGTGCAAGTTTTGGAAATATACTTTAAAGTCTTCTGTCTTAACCCTTCCAAGTTCGGCTGTAACGTTCGTTTTGATCGAGCGATGAGAAGAAACCCCAATTCTACAATAATTATTTTTAATGCCTCAGATGCAAATTTTGGGTGGCTACGCTCCCTTATCAGCGAGTGATTTAGCAGACAATCGACAATCGAACAGCGCAGTGCTTTCACGAACCTCACCCTACCAGAAAAAATTCCACATGAAATGCACTGAAGTAGACAAGAAGCCTGACTAACCCAAGAGGTCTTCCACATAATGACAATATAATAAGATTGATGATTGCCAGAGGGAGATATGTGTGGTAATACGGAGATATGTCTTCTATACTTTGTATGCCACTTCATTTCCATCAGGTTATTCAGTATTCCAGCCATCAGGTCATGGGTCTTCATCGTCTGCACTATGTTCATCAGGAGATCTTGTATATATTTTCCAACGTGAGTCATGTTCAGATCCGAGTGGATGTAATGATTTTTTACGGGCAATAGTCCTCAGTGTAACATTCTGGAACGACTGGAGTTCACTCCATCCGCTTTTACATATGGTCGCCCTCGCAGACATACTATAGAGGAGGATGGTCGGAATCATCGTCTTGTACAGTAGTACAGGTAGCTTATTGTCGATGCAGAGGGCACTGTTTCGACCTAGTAGAGCAATGAGACTGTACTTAGCCCTCTTCGCTTATTGAAAAGAACATGAGAATCCGGGAGTAGTTCACAGTTTTGCATTTTCCGACATTAAGGTTCAGTTTCCACCAATTAAACAAATCTTCAATTTTTTTTCAAGGCGTTCTGCAGACGAGAGATAACATGAGATGGCTGGTGCGCCAAAGCAATGATAGCAATATCATCAACATAGAAATATAAATTACATTTATCCGCTTTTGGGAAATCAAAGCAAATTAATTATAAAACGGGCCCGAGACCTTGTGGGACATCGGCCTTTACCTTGCGGATCGTGGAGAAGTTTATGCCAACTTTAGCCTCATAGAAAATTTCACCATGGAAATCAAATCAAGAGGAAGCCAGTCTCTAATCATATTGTAGATTACCCCCACATGCCACACCTGATCGAAAGCTTTACTGACATCAAGAAAAACCACGCCACAGTATTTGGAAACGTTCAGTGGAGTGCTAAGATCTTCAACGAATCTCTCTCCATATCTGCATCTGACAGGAATGGGCGGCACGAAAGCCGAACTGCTCTTTCCGAACTAGACCATTGGCAAGACAGTGGTCCTTGAACCTGGTGATGATCGTTTTCTCCAAAACTTTGACATCGATGGGAGTAGATTGATAGGTCGATAACTCGCGGGAATTGCATATTTTGGCCCTGCTTGGGGATACTTAACACAATAGATTACTTCCAAGGGTTTGGTAAATAGGAGGAAAACTTCCAGCCATCGCTTATGATATTCGAGATGTCGTTAATAATGTTGTTCGGCAGATTTCTTAGGGAGTTATTATTTACCTTGTCTCTTCCTGGAGCCTACCATTTTCCACACGCTGGACATGAGTTGACTGTCGGGATTATTGTTATCAGTCGTTTTATGCTTTCGTTATCTTAATGATTCTGGCAACTTTTTGTTCTAAAGTTATTCTGTTTCGTGAATTTTCTCTTACACCCTTTATTTCGTATATTTTCATATATCAAGTTTGGTTTCTGTTTTGGTTTTAAACTGCCAACATTCTACTGATCGTATTTAGTCATTAAAAATGTCAAAATTAAATGGTACAAATAAGTACCACAAATTTTCCCTACCTTAAAATAGCCTCTTTCTCTAGGATACTGTGCAATTAAAGGAGTTACACTGTAAATGTATTCCCTGAAATTAAAATAATTCACAAAATAACCATATTTGAAAATACACATACTGTAATAACTCTTCAATTTAAACGGATAAAATAATTAAGGGAGCAGGTGACTTTGGTGATATGCAAACTAGTCCTCTTATACAGATGCATGGACCATCGACACCATGCAGAGGGTGAGAGGGACAAGCAGCTTACTCCCATAAACCCCACTTCTTCTTTCCCTTTCCTCTCTTTCTACAGTCCTGTCTTCTTTCTCTCTTTTCTTTCCTTCTTTTTCTGTATTGTCTTATAACTCCAAGTATAAATTTTGAAGGGGGGATAGAGAATATCCCACTGAACTATATTTACATGGGAAAGCATCATCGGATATGCCACCCACAGGAGATAGACGAGACACAAAGACACAGCAAGAACACAATACAGGAACTAGTACAAAACAAGATGTTGTATTAAACGCAAATTAGCATGAAACACATCCTCTTCCATGTCGGGAGTTCGGGTCGATCAAGACCGCGCTGTATCGTGCATGCTACCCCTCAAAGTTCCATGGTCATGCAGATTCTGATGCAAATGCGCAAATATTTGACGATATACACAGAGACGTGATTAAATAACGAGACTGACTTTTTTTTAACGGAAGACGCGAAGCAGTAAATTTCAAACATGTGTATGTATCGCTACTTTGGAACGTGTGGGTCACGTGATGCCACTTTCAACGTGATTAGGAAAATAGTTTTTCCGATAACAGAACGGCAGAAAACCTTTGTGTAGGGCCGCGTGCCGTGATTAAATATTACGTTAAATTGGGTAAAAAAAAAAACTGAGGTACCCAACTCATGCAACCAGAAAAAGTTCTATCAAGACAATGCTCATTGTGTTCTTCGACAGCAATTCTTCTACAAAGAATTCGTTCTTGAGGGTGCTGTTATAAACTACTATCGAAGTTATACGCTAATGTGCTGTTTTCAATTTAAAAATTTTTTTACGTTTCATAGTCGTATGTGCTTTTCTTTGCTATATGCCTTGCTCCCTTAATTAATTTGAACATTACAAAATCTTTTTAAAGTATGAAATAGAAATCAAAAGAACGATAGAAATGTCTGACTTAAGTCGCGATGCAGGAAACTATTTGATCGCAAGCAAGCGAAAAAGAGGTGGACCTTCTGATTTGCGACTCGCAGGTAATGCAAGAAGCAAATTCCTCGCAACAGTGACGTTATCCTGGTAACGTTGCGGGAACCAAAGAGCTCCTGCAATCTTGCAGACAAATTTGCCGGCTTTTTACTATAATTCATCTTTTGAGAAAAGAAAGGATGCTTAAGAAAATCTTTTAGAATTATGAGTATAATAATGAGTATGAACTACCGAGAGCAAATAATAGATCAGAAAATTACTATTTGAATTATCGCAATTACTATTTAAGTTATTTAAAGTTTATTAGTACCATAACGAATAGATTACTAACAAGGGAATCCCACATAGCCTATCCGCTTTAACAATGGAGTCTTTGTATGGCTATGTATGTTCAAATATTTTGGTTTATTTTGAAAGAAGCAAAATTTCGCACTCTCTTATTTTGCATCTATAGTAGCTTCAGATGAGTAACATATTTCAATATGGTGGAAATCTGTGACATACATGTTCGAGGGATTCCCATGTAAGTGCGATTCCTTGCGTAGTTTTCTGGCACATCCACAAGATATCCCTGCATGTGTTATCGACCAGCGAGTCTCAGATTTTTAGCACTCACAAGGAAAAAACCTGTACTTTTAAAAATTAATTTTCAAACAATTTCTTTTTTCTTCTTAATGTTTCTTAAAGTTAACGCCACAGAAAAATTCGACTTTTTTTCATCCAGGGTAATAAAATATATATATCATTCAAAATTTTTCGATTTATACTAATATTTTATTAAGAAAAATGCCTCGGAAGATTGAAAATTGGCTCGCTCGTCCCTTCAGGAGAATCAGCGGAACAAGAAATCATTTCCTGCCGCGAGTACCGCTTTCGATTCTAGCCTCGTTTCGATGCTAAAGTTTGCTTGCCTGTTTTCTGTCAGAATGCCTTTAAATTGTTCTCCGTGTGAATATGTAAACAAGAAATCTGATAGTAGCTTCGCGTTTAATAGATTTCTAAAATCAGAATCGATTAAGTAGCAGTGGATTAATGTTGCCAGCGAAGAACATGTATCCAATCCAACGTGAACGGACATGGTTCGGAGCTCACAATGCATGAAGAGCAACGTAAGCGATAATACAGGGTGTGCCAAAATGATCTTTCCAACTTGGATCACGTATATTTCAGAAATGGGGATAGGTAGAAAGGTGAGGTTTGCGGCATAATGTTCACACACATCTAAAGTTTTTGTAGCCGTTTACGAGAGTTCAATGTGTGCACCATCTGTAGCATGCATGATATCTAAGCAATATTCCAGATCTTCCCATGATCAGCCTAGCTGTCCTTATTAACGTTTGTAATTGCTGCTGTAATGCAATGTATGGTAGACAATATCCTTTAAAAAGTCCCAATGGTAGTGTTCTTTGTCGGGGGGTATGGGTCAAGCGCTGGGGGAGCTATGGGGATCTGACAATACTCTAGACAGACTGAGGCTGTTACCAAGGGTGCCCCCCCCCAAAAAAAAATTAGAAAAGACAAAGAAAAGCAAACACCTGCCCTCTTAAATAACCCCTGGGTACTAAGCCAGTGACAGGGTCCCAGGAGACCTCAGTGCATAGTAGAACAGGTCAAGAACAAAAGAATTTGGTGGCATCACCTTTGATCTTTACAAAAATCACCCCCTCCACAATCCTAAAGATCTAAAACAATATATATACTACAAGGTGCATTCTAAAAATCATGATCAACTTTAAATTTTGAAGTTACTATTTCGACGTTCCTAAAATGCTTGTACACATGCCGCCATCTTTGTCAGTGAAAAGAAATAAAAGTGACGTGACCTGCACAATACTGGTGCACAGTACAGAGTTTGCGAAAATGGCTGACAGTGACACGTCATTTCGTCAGCGTGCTGTAATTGAGTTCCTGCTTAAGGAGGGTGTTTCTGCTTCAGACATTCACCACACGCTGCAGAATGTGTACAGCGATGGGTGTTTAGCGGCTAGCAGTGCGAGATGATGGGTGAAGCACTTTATGGATGGCAACACAGACATCAATGATCTGCCTCGTACTGGCCATCTGCGGTCAGCCTCAAATGACACAAACATGGCACAAGTGGAATCAGCTGATTCAAGGAAATAGAGGCGTTTCCATTAGGCACATTGTGTGTAAACTTGGAATTGGACACAGTGTTATCCATGAGATGATCACGAAGCTGGGGTACAGGAAGGTGGGTGCCGCGGGTATTGAATGCCCAGCAGAAAATGGCAAGAAAAGCCATTTGCTTTGAACTTCTTGCTCTGCATAAAGCAAAAGGACAGGCTTTTTTGGAATGCATGGTCACGGGTGATGAAAGTGTGTTCCACCGTTATGAGCCAGAAAGCAAACGTCAGAGTCTGGAATGGAAACATAGGACCATAACGTCAGCCTTCAAGTGATGGGAACGGTGTTTTGGGATTCAGAGGGTGTTCTTGTGGAATTTCTAAGGACTAGGAAACCATCAATGCTGTCTGGTACGTAGCCATCTTGAGAAAACTTCGCTGTGCTATCCATGAGAAAGACCAGGGAGGAACTAGGTGATACTGCAAGACGACATCGCAAGACCACCATATAGCAAACCTTACCAGGAATCAATGGAGCAATTTTAGTGGGAAAAGTTTTGGCAACAACAGGGAAGTGGAACTTGAAGTGAGAAGAATCCTTCGCGGAACTAGAACAGAGTATTTCCACAGGGGGATTTTCAAGCTGCCACAACTTTGGCAAAAATGTGTCTATTTGGATGGAAATTATGTAGAAGAATAATAAAGGTATTTACTTATGCTGGGATGGCTGTTTTTAATTTTACACATTTAATTAATTTTTTAATTGCAACTAGATCATGACTTTCAGAACGCACCTTGTACTTTCATTGATAAATTTCTTTCTACTGATTTTTCATTTAATTGTTCTTGCACTTTTTTCATGATAAAAATTTGAAGCACTTCTTACCGACAAGGCTTATTGCAAATAGGGATACAGTGTACATCCGCTTCTGCCAGCAAAATATTTACAGCTTGAATAAAATAATAAGAAATATTATGAAATTGATATTAAATTTCACTGTATACAAGCATATTAACTTTATCAATGACAAAATTTATGATCACATTTGATATAATAATTATATAATCTAATTAAAGCTTTTTGCAATTATTAAAATGTATTTTTCAAAATAAAAATTGCAACTTCAGAAATAAAATTTATATTGCAGAATCAAAAATGCATCTTCAGAAATAAAATTGTATTTTGCAAAAATTAAAATGCATCTTTCAGAATTAAAAATACATTTTCTAAAGTAATATAGAAATTCAGCTTGTGAAGTACAGTTTTTTATGCGAATTCTTTAGCGGATTTTTCAAAATTTAAAAAGTCAGTTTGGAGTATTAAAAGCGAATTTGGCAGAATTAAAAATGCAGCTTGTGGAATAAAAAATGTATTTTGCAACAAAAAATATATAGTTTGCGGAATTAAAAAGAAGCTTACAAATTAAAAGATGTATTTTGTGAAATAAAACAAAGCTGTCTGCGGGATTTTCAAATGCCAATTGAGCAAGCCTAAAATTGTGTTAAAACGTAGGCAATTAAAAGGGAGTTAAAAAGTGTATAAAAAGAATGGAACTTAGGGGGAATATTTTTATCCCTACCTTTTGATCCTAGTTATCAAGGACTTTTTAAACCCAATTTTTATCCCCAGTTTTTTACCGTCACTCTTATTCCCAACATTTTATCCAAGAATAATGAAATAAGGATTGTTTGCAACTAAACCTCGCTAGATCTCGAGGTAACTGTGACGTCACTCATAGACCCGACGAGCGAACAATGCAGGAGAAATTCTTAGAATATTTTCATGATTTATTACAGGCTTAATATTTAACATATTATAATGAAACTTTACAAACATATAGAGCAATTCACTAAGTTATTTTCCAGGTTACAGGTGCTCGATTTGTGCCCCTTTAATTCTACAGAAATAAAGTCTATAATCGAGATCATCCCATAATCAATGAAACATGTTCCTGTCAACTTGAGCAAAAGATCGGTGATACGAGCCCGGTAATGGCAGAGCAGCCAATAATAGCAGCACAAACACTAATAAGGGTACCATCCGAAACTGTATCTCACTTTCACACCGAATTGAAGTATTTTACTCACCCCAACGCTACTAATGATGCTTGCATTAATAAAAAAAAAATCGCAACATGTTGTTTCTTTCAAAATTAACCGCGAAAACGAAAAAAATTTGAACGCCCATATTTTGAGCTAAGTAAGGCTATATGCGATCAAATTTTTTTTGTTTTCGCGGTTTATTTTGAAAATGTTGCGAGTTCTTATTAATGCAAGAATCAGTAGTAGCATTAGGTTAATTATATATTTCAATTTGGTGTGAGACTGTGATATACATGTTCGGATGGTGTAATCCTTCAAAAACCCCCTTAAAAAGAAGTCACAAGGGGTTAAATCAAGGAAGCTGGAAGCAGACATCAAGTCTACAGGACAACTTAGGCAGATTTCAAAAAAAAAATCTTGATGAGTTCCTATCTGTATTTGTATATAAGTTTCGTTACGATATGTTAAATATTATGCCTACAATAAAATCATCAAACCTGCGCAATCATTTGTGTTCACCCTGTATAAGAGAAATTGTTTTTCTATTCTTTTTATACCAAATATTATCTAAATCAATGAAATCGACAATTCTTACAAGGACCTATGCATAAAGAGTGGTTTGTCTTGGAATTCATTCGAGGAAGAATGGGGTATACTGGCAATGAACAATTTTTGTGGTTCACTGCGTACCATTGATAACACGATGCCAAACATTCCTGAAAATATATTGGTAGGTGAAGCATTTTAGTATTTCCACACAAATTAATTAAATAGTAAAGAAGGAAAATACGTGATGTATAATAGTTAATAATAGTAAAAAGGTTAATTTAAACTTATATTCTTATCTTTTACTGAGAGAAGATTTTCAGTTATAACTTTCAAAAAGATTTTTTATACCTGAGGAAGGTCTTTGAAAATAAAATGACCGAAAGGCCTCGTATTGTTTATTCCCTTTGTGATGTCCTTTTTACTATTATTAATTAAATAGATTTTATTGGTGATAAGTGATTGTTTTAAGTTGATCGATTATAACTGATAAATATAATTCTACTAGCTGATATCCCAGCATTGCTCGGTCTCTTTTATGATGAAATTTTGCAATATCAGAGTGTTTGCTCGAATATATGGCCCTCTAGCAGTTCTACCCGGCTTCGCTCGTATTGGAATATTGTGTATAGCTGAGTGAGTTTTACGTAGTGCCAGAGAAAAAATATGTAGAATAATGTATGTGGTTTCGAAAATAGGAGGAAATAGAATGAAAATGAAACATTAGTATCATATGACGTTTCTTCGACCCTGGATGTGGCTGTAGTTCTTCTGTTTCGTTCGCGATATACTTGCGTTTGAGAGAGCTTGAGGCAATATATAGGCTTTTATCACCACTGTCCGCCCATGGAAAGAAATGATATGTTAATTCGAAATTTTTTTAATAAAAAACGCCCTTTTAAAAAAAAACACAAAAAAACAACAACAGTGTACTTTCATCGCCACAAATGGACTTATTCTAAACTTGCTAATAACCGATACAAAATAGTTAAACATTAAAAAAAAATGACCTTTTAAAAATCATTTGTTCATGTAAAAATTAAACAAATCCAAAATTCTCCGCGAATGAAGTCATGGGCACAACCAGCCTAAATAATTCCTTGGACACGTAATCTTGCTTTAGACGTGAACTCGAAATGTTCTGCTGTGTTGAACTTCGACAATACAACGGATACCCTTATTCATCCGTTATAACTTGCTCTACCAGGATTCTAGGATATCTTTTAGAGCAGTGGCCATTTTGCATGAAGAGTTCCTATTTATTGTACCTGCTCCAATCCCCCAAGCGCCAACGCAACTACATCAACCCGAGTATTGGCTACTTGGTCAAAAATCTCTAGATTTCGAAAACGGCGCTGAAGTATTGTCTTTCATTGCGTTCCCGACTCCTCTTCATCATTTGTTCAAACTTTATTCTTTTGACATTAAAAAATGAACCCAAAGGGTTCGAAATACATATATATCTAATAAAATATTTTGTGGATAAGAGGTGTTTCTTCTGTTATTATGTCACTTTCCACAGTTATTCAACGATTTTCATTTGTTCGATAGGCGGCCTCATTTCTTCCTTGGGGCTCGCTTTTTCTCTCCTTGGATGGTGGTGAATATACATGACCGTTTGTCTCTGTGTGCTGTGCAATTCCAACAATCTCAGTGGGGTTATTCACTACTTGGCAGTCTATTGTTACAATTTGCACTCTGCAAAACTTGGGTCTAGCAGTCGCCGTTTCTTCTGCTGACACTCTTGCATCCTCGACGGCCACCTGGGAACTTCGATGACTACTGGGTCACTCACCATTTGCCGCCTTTCCACTATTTCTCAATAGTCAGCTAACTCTCCATTATCTCCAGTAACTGCTCATTTTTAAAGATTTTTAAAAAAATGTTGAGTTCTAATAGCTATCAATTCTAAGAAAAGCCCGAACGACAGAAATTCTATGAATTCTATTAGCCAACTTCTAAAATATAAAGAGTACTTTCAATGGAAGATTTATTGTACTTTTATATGAGAGGATTTTATCTTTATTTCATATCCAAAAAAAAAAAAGAACCGACGCCATTTTCGAATATGGAAGTGAACTTTGAAATGTGCAATGGGGACCCCTATTTTAATGGTATTTTCAGACTATACACAACATTTGAGAAATTTATTATTCTTGGTGTTTTTTCAATTGACCCAACCGTTTAGGAGATAGAGGTACTGTATGTGTGGTTTGTTTAGATTTAAAAAAACAACAAAAAAGACAATAATTGTTCATCTATTTAAATGAAAACAAAAAAATGTTATGTTGTACACAAGATTGCCCATATGCCCCTGGTATTTTGTTATATGGAGCGAAACTTTCTTACCTCTCTCGAGTACTTATATTCGAAATTATTTGTTGAATATGGGCTTTCTGGGAGACGATTTATTATTTCGTGATCTTTGTCGGAAACACACTTATCATAGTATGGGGAAGGGAGACGACGCCTTTCAGACTAAATACATTTTATAAGAAAATATATAAAATTAAAAAATAAGAAAATAAAATTTGCAGATATCTTACAAATTAAGAATTCATCAAGAAAATTTTTCAAAGTATTCTTATGTTTAATTATACAGGGTGAGTCAAAACTCTGTACTTCCTCCCCCCCCCCCCTTCTATCTTGATTACTTTATGGGATGTTGATTTTACTCTTTCTCATGGTGGCAGTTACAGTGTTGCCAAGATACGATTTGGATATGTCCTAATTTGCGTCTTGGTAACACTGAAACTGCTACCATCAGAAAGAGTACCCTCAATTAGACAATTGGTTACAAACAATTAAGTGTAGAATTTAAGTCCTTACAATCAATCCAGAAAGTGTTCAATGTGAAGTCCACTTGCACCATAACATAATTCTGCACAGCATTTCCACGGTGCCATAATATGTGACTATGTTATTGCCATTGTTGCAGAGATTGCAGTGAGGTTCTTCGGGATCCGTTCATCGGATTTTGAATTTTTTTTGTTTTGTTGTTTATTTGATCCTCAACAAGTTTGGGTAATTGCTTTTTTGTGTATCTTTTATGGTTTAGTAGATAAGGTTTGCATATGCCCGAATTTGATGTTGACAACACAGTGAGTGCCACCATGAGAAAGAGCACCCTCAACTTCCTATTCACTCACTTTATAGATATTTGCACAAATACAATTGTATCCAAGCTAGAAAGGGGGACCGCCCCCCCCCCCTTCTATAACTATATTTTGATTCACCGTGTATAACTAATGCTTATAGATAATGCACTACTTGAAGTGAAAATTGCCCATTTTCAGTTGCGTCTTAGGACAGATTTTTAGCACAAGCTTAGCAATCAGAAAACCTATGACATCGTTGCTTATTTACCCCTTTTGGTACCGTGTAGTTCTTTTTAGTTATATTTTGACTTCGTCTAACTGTACGTTAAGGTCGGTTAAGCAATTTTTTCAAGAGTCAAGAGTGTAACTGAGCAAAGGTTTTGCAAACTATTCATTTTCGTACTCTTTTCTTTCACTGACAACTACGAAAGGGATTTTAATCCGTATCGCATCTGTATAGAAAATTTCACGACAACATATATTAAGGTCATAGTTTCTTCTATGTTAGTCAAAGACTTGTAATATTCATCTCAAAAAAAATAGAGCAACACATTTCTATTCTAACTATCTGCAACTACCTCCATTGATTCCTGATGGTGGGCCAATTTCTTATTCTGGTCGTGCAACATTAATGGAGTCGTAGGACAACTTAACTATGACAATCGACGCATGAAGCCATTCTCCGGGTAAAACGAATGCTGTTTCACTCAGTGGAATAACAGGTGCAGTACCAGGTGCGTGGAAATATACTCCGACACCGCTAGGACGAAACAGATACGGAAACTCCTCTTCTTCATTTAGATTAAGAATTAAAATTATTTCTGCAAATATACAGAGCAAGAGATATTAATAAACAGAATCCTTAGTTGCTTAAAACCATAAGAACAGCAGAAACAATGATGTTGAAAAACTGAAACAACTCCTGTTTATACTTCATCATTCTTCAGGATGGCCTAAAATGTTGTAGTAAGTGTGGTTGGTTGAAAATTGTGCGATATGTTTGTGGCATCAACGCATTTTGTTTAACGTGTTTTTTATTATCATTTCGCAGTATCATTTCTGATAGAATGTCATCGCACTGGATTATCCCAAGCACTATGGTTGCGGCGTCTACTGGTCCCCGTATTCGCATAACACTAATCCATTAGATTTCTTTTTATATAGGGTGTTTTTGAATTGAGTACAGATTTTTGGGAGATGATAGAAGAGGTCCTTAGAAGTATTTTTTGTCATATGAACATGGGGT
>JAHWFO010015637.1:1157055-1194469 GCA_023313115.1 Rhysida immarginata | reverse complement strand
AAAAAATCTGTACTCAATTCAAAAACACCCTGTATAATGTACTAGCTGATGTACCCGGGCTATTTGTAGCTGAAATATCAAACAGGAGACTGTATTAATTTTATTATTATAAAAGCAATTTTGAATAAAAATTGAAAAAAGAAGATGGTATAATAACGAATGGGCTACGTAAAAAAACATTTTGAAAGGAAGTATCGCCGTATACGAACTTAAAATATAAAGTTAAAGTTATTTATTAGTTCTATGGTGCCATCTAACGTCGTTATTCATTCATAGAGAGGATGTTAATGGAAGGGCTTGGAGTATAGATTTTTAATATTTGCAGCAATTTTTTCCTGCTTTCAAAGAATTATTGTACAAAATTTTGTGTGTCTAAGACAAACGATATGGATTTCAATAGTGGACCAACAAATACAAAATAATAAATAAAAAATACGTGTCTAATATTTTTTTTAAAAAAAAGCTACCCAATGATATCAAACTCAAACCCCTCCCCCACCCGCAGGCAACATTGAAATTCTAAATAGGAACCCCGTGGCATGTAATATTTCAAACAACTCGTAACAACGTGCCATGACTGAATATAACGAGTAAATAATGATAGTGGCAATCACGGCCGTAGCCAGGACGTTATCTTGGGGGGGGGGGTCGATTTTCAAAAATTCGGGACCTTTTTGAAAAATTCCACTGAGTCGGACCTTTTTCCATAATGGGTTGGTCGTCGACCCCCCTCGACCCCCCTCGACCCCCCCATCCCTGACTACGGGCCTGGGAATTGGTTTAGTAGTACATGCCCTAATGGAACCATATGGTTCCCTATTGTACTATTGTAACTTTCAATGCTAAGATATGGCATGTAATATATCAAGCAACTGGTAGCAACGTGTCATGAGTGAATATAACGAGTAATTAATGTTAGTCGGAATTCTTTAGTAGTACATGTTTTAATGGTATTATATTTTACCTTAGGAAACTTTCAATGCTAAGATATGGCATGTAATATATCATCCAACTCCTTACGCATTGTTAAACCTATCGTTATCCATAGCTTATTGTTATCAAGAGCATATTTCTGTTAGGCTTAATAGTATCGAGAACTAACTACTGTGAGATATATTGTAATTGGTAGTAGTTAATCGCTTGCTTCAATAGTAGATGATAACGTAGAAACAGTTTAGTAATTGAATATGAAAATATAATAGATGCTTTCACATAACGCTTCAGCTATTGAGGCTCACTTCGTTTAACATTATGTGTGTATGCCTACAAATTAAAGAACTTTTATTTTTGTTCAATTTGTTGTTGGTCTCCTATTTGCCTTCGGGACAAAAGCTTCGCTGAAATATATGAGGTGCAGGATGCTCTTTATAGCTCTGAAGTTTCAGAATAATATTTTAGATATTCGACAAAACGTCAAAAATCGAAAATGTCCAATTACTTTTTGAAGGATACTGTTAACCTTCTTATCACAATATATCTGGCTTTTCCTATCTCGGATTTTTTGTTTGTTTGTGGTAAGAGGGTTTTTTGCTTCATATACAGGTATTCCACACCAAAGTTTTTTTCTCACTTTTTCCTTTTATGTGGTCAGTGATCTAAGATAAACTAACTTAACCCCGGGTCACCTGAAGGACGAGAGCTACAAGACGAACCCTAAGACCTTGGAAGCGGTGCGAATATGTATCGTGAATGAAATTTGGTTATTCTAACAGATGTTCCACGAAGGTGCTGGCAATTTTGCAAACCGATTGCGAAAAATCATTGAGATTGATTGTATATGAAGGTAAAACCTCTTACCATAAAAGAACATCTGATATATGGAACGCCGGATACGTTTGACCTTAAAAAGAAATCTAATTAATTAAGGTCAGATTAATACGGAGGCAATTCGACAGCACTTCCAAAATGATTGGGGTAACAGTGCAATGACATTCTAACCAAAATGTTCATTGAAATGATACAAAAAAAAGAAACGTTAAATAAAATGCCATGATATCACGAGCAGACCACACTATTTTCAAACAATTACACTTGCAAAAATGAAAAAACTGCAAAAATGAAAAAAAAAATGAAAAAGGTATCAATGTTTTTTTCATTTTTGCCATACAAATTAGTTTGTATACTTCGGAAAATATTCATTGTCAAAATATTTCAAAGGATCTACTGCTTTCGTAGTTGCGTATTCTTCCTATTCTAAATTTTAATCTTATTTATTATTATTATTATTATTATTATTATTATTATTATTATTATATAGCATATACAGCAAGAAATATTACAATGTAGCAAGAACAATAGCTAACTATGAAAACAGAATAGAGATGAACCTACACAGTATTGCTTCCCTACACTAAATTAAAACTAAATTATTTAAAATATCAATATCTAAATTCTTATTAGCACGATTAAAAAATATGGATGCCGGATCATATTAGACCACTGAAAAATCGTAAATTTCACCCAACAATACAAGTGAATTCTTTCAGAGCGCAAAAAATAAGCTATAGGAAGCAATTTCAAAAACGTTTTTTTCATACAGAAACCTACATTAAAAGATTGAGAACACGGGCATAAAGGAATAATTTTCAGTAATTTTCAGTATTTCTAAGGAAAGATATTCGGCGAAAACTACCTGAACAGTGCCGCTAAGGCAATTGGGTCCTCCATCCAGCAATGCACTCGTTTTTCTTTTGGAAGACCAGATAAACGTTGATACCTCGGAAATTCATGGAGTTTATAAAAATATCTTCATACAGGGTGATTCAGTCAATTTCTGACCATTTCACTCGAATGACGTGCATTAGGGATAAACAATTGAAAGAATATGAGCGCCATATCGAATTTCTAAATAGCTGGAGTTTGTATTGTTGCAACGGCGCTACATGAAAATCGTATTGTTGAAAAATGGCGCTCGCTTCATCAACAGAGCAGAAATGCAAGGTTGTCGAATGGTATTTCGAGACAAAATCACCTGTAACCGTGCAAAGAAAGTTCCGGAAGGAGTATAAGTGTCGAGACGCACCAGGCAGGCAAGCAATCATGGATTTTGTCAAGCAACTTCGTGCCAAAGGATGTGTTAAAGGCAAGAAAAAAGGCGGGAGCGAAGCTCGTGTTCGAACGGCCGAAGTTGTCGAAAATGTTCGCACAAGGTTGGTCGATTCCCCTACCAAAAAATTTGTTCGCCGCCTATCCATTGAAGAAGGGCTGTCGTACGTGGCGAATTTTGAGAAAGGATTTTACACCTGTTCCCGTATAAGATCCATGTTTATCAGGAGTTAACAGACACTGGAAGACAGAAGCGACAACAAGATGGAGTTTGGAGCAGAAATGGAAGCCAATCAGGACATTGTGGACAACCTGTGGGTGTCAGATGAGGCCTTCTTCCATCTGTCAGGCGACGTTAATAAACACAACGTTCGTTTTTGGGGTTCCCAGCACCCTCATGAGATCCATAAGTCACTTCTTCATCCACGAAAGGTTATGGTTTGGTGCGCGATTTCCAAAAGAGGCATCATTGGTCCGTTCTTTTTGGAGGGCATCGTAACGTCACAGGCTTACCTTAACATGTTGGAAACCTTCTTTATTCTCGAGCTGCGAAGGAGACGTATACCGCTTCGACATCAATGGTTTCAACAGGCCTCACACCACTAATGAAGTGCTATACTTTCTCAATCAGAAATTCGGAAATCGTGTCATTTCAAACAGGTTTCCAGATCGATTTGGGGATGGCTTTCTTTGGCCCCCTACGAGTCCTGATCTAAACCCATGTGATTTTTTATCTCTGGGGGTTCCTTAAAGACAGTGTGTTCACTACAGCACCAAGAACCCTAGATCAGCTGCGACAAAGCATCGTCGACTGCTGCACCCTTGTGGATGCAGAATCCTGGATAGAGTTATGAACAACTTCACCATTCGGCTGCGAGCAGTTCAAAACGTTCGTGGTGGCCACATTGAGCATATCATCAAGACTTTACCACGGGAATAAAAACGCCGAACTGCCTAAAATGTCATACTGAAATGCCAAGTTTGTAAACATTAATGGGTCAATAAATCATAGTAGTGAAATGGTCAGAAATTGACTGAATCATCCTGTAGATTTGGAATCAATGCTCCAACAATCCTTACATTCCAAAAGCCAAACCAAGACTATCAACAGTTATGCCATTCTCTTATTCAATTGGAGCCATACAGTCATATGGGCACAATGAAAACTTGAGAGACTTGAAAGGAAAATATAATTGGTCTCATTGGCATAATGACTGCATCACAGATTCAGTTACTCAGAGAACTTCTACATTGCTTACTTTGCATTAGTTATATATTACTTCTGAAAAGCACATCTCACTATTGATCAAATCATTTGCACGATCCCCAAAGGATATACACAAGATCACTAAATATACGGACTTTACACACACAATAAAACGCCTGTAGAGAAAACTGAGTGCAATTATTTCGTTCTTTCTGCCACTAGAGTTATTCCATATTCGCAGCCCAACAACTTGACAACACAAAATACAAACCGACACGTACTGTAAAAACTCGACGGGAAGCCACAATCTTGAACACTGGTTAAATTGTAAGAAAATACCTACATCCAGACATTAAACTTCCACTGATAGACAGGGTGGATACGAAAATGAGCCCCCCCCACTTCTATTTTCGTAACCGAAGCAGATATGTCGATTTTGATGAATCCACTGAATAGGAAGTTGTGGGTGACCTATCCCATAGTGCACTTTTCATCATCCCAAATATGCAAATTAGGACACATTCAAATCCTATCTTAAAAACGGTAACAGATAAACGAAAAATTCCAATTGAAGACTGCTTTAGCAAGGAATTCCGAACAAAACAAAAAAAATCCAAAATCCGATGAACGGATCACCAACAATCACAGTCCAAATCAGAAGATCATGTTGACCATTTCAGAAACAGTGTAGCTTCTGTCTTCTGTATGCTGACACATTGCATTTTATTTGCCTTTTCTCATTAAAGTGAATGTTATTATGGTAATTTCTGGTAGTTTCTTGTTTTGACTTGTTCAGCATGGAATGTCTTTGTGAAGTGCATAAGGAGGAAGCTAATGAATTCAACAAGTGATTGTTGGTGAACCGTTCATCGGATTTTGGATTTTTTTTTGTTTTGTTCGGAATTTCATGCTGAACAAGTCTTCAATTGGAATTTTTCGTGTATCTGTTACGGTTTTAAGATAGGATTTGAATGTTTCCTAATTTACGTATTTGGGATGATGAAAAGTGCACCATAAGATAGGTCACCCACAACTTCCTATTCATTGGATTCTCAAAATTGATATATCAGCTTCGGTTACGAAAATAAAAAGGGGGGCGGGGCTCATTTTTGTATCCACCCTATATAACTTTCCCTTTCCTTCCGTTAAGTCTCTTGGGCATGACCCTATTTTGGGTCCAACTTCTGGGGCTTGGCTTCCGTTTTTGAGTAGATTTTGGTCTTCAAAAAATATAACAAATCTTAACAATAATAGCAGAATGTAATTAATGGTTACCATTGGTGGTTTTGACCTACAAAATACTTAAATTTTTTCAATAATTTTTTTACCTGACTTGCTGTCCATCATATAGTTTGTTTCCTTAGTTATACCTGGATTAATAGTAATACAAGTGCCATAATAAGGGGTATACACTTCATATGCCTCCATTTCGTCATTAGCTAGAAACCTAAAATAGATAAAATACACTAGTGGCCAGATTATTATGACCACTTGACGTTTGTAGGCAAATTAGCTATGATTTCGCGCTGAAGTTGCTAGAGGGTCAGACCATTATAAATAGGGAAGCAGGTTGTTTACCATGACAGTGGAAGTGATTTGTTTCTGAAGATATGGGTAAACGACGCGATTTAACATCTTTTGAACCTGGGATGATTGTTGGCGCTCGAAGCCATGGAATGAGTATCAGCAAATCAACTGCGTTCGTTAAATGTTAAAAGACAAGTGTTGTTAAGATGTTTAAAGACTAGACTGTCAGATAAAAAACTGGGTCTGAACGTGCGAATTGTCGCCGTCAGCGACTAGTCAATGTTCTGGCAGAACGGAGAGTGGCAAGACTGGTACATGACAACAGAAGGGCAACAGTTCATCAAATTACTGCAGATCTTAATCAGGGATCCTCTCAAATGATTTCTGAACGCGCTGTTCGCCAATAACTGCATCGTAAGGGATATGGAAGCCGAGTGCCTGTTCGAACACCTTTGCAGTCTGCAGTTAACAAGATAAAACGTCTCCAATTGGCACAGGAACACAAGCATTGGAAAAAAGTCATGTGATCCAATGAAAGACGTTTTCAGTTGTATCATGCAGATGGCGGAAACAGCATAAAAGCATGAGTACAACTCTTCAAGCTGGTGCGGGCAGTATTATTGTTTGGGGCATGTTTACCGGGCATGATTTGGGCCCTTTAATTCGTGTGGAACAACGTCTGAATAGCACAACATACATAAGTATCGTTGCTGATCAAATTCATCCTATCATGTTGATGGGGTATCCCAATGAAGATGGCTTCTTCCAGCAAGACTATGCCCCATGCCACGGTGCTCGTATTGTGCAGGAGTGGTTTCAAGAATATGAAGGAAACTTTACCTTGCTTACGTGGCCCCTACAGTCCCCAGATCACTGAGAATTTGTGGGACAAGTTAAAAGATCCATCAGGCAACTGGTTCCACAAACATCAAATCTCACAAAACTGGACAGATCTATTCAAAAGGCATGGTGTCACATTCCTCGCTTCACCTTTCAACATCTCGTGGAATCAATGCCAAGAAGTATCGCAGCAGTATTGAAAGCAAAAGGTGGTTCAACGAAGTCCTAATGGGGTGGTCATAATAATCTGGCCACTCAATGTATATATCGTTAAGACATTTGATAACATTAATCGCAAAGATGAGATTATATCAAATAAAAATGGAGAAGATAAATGTAACAAAAATAATAAATATAATAAAAATAATAAATATAATAAAAAATAAATGTTAAAACCAGTCAGGGCAGCCATCAATATTGCTTCCGAATGAATACTTAAAACATGACTTCAACCAAAGCTGAAATGTGTAAGAAACGTTTTTCCTTTCGTTGACTGAAAGTTTATGGAGTTCTTGAACTAATTCTTCTTCCAATGAAATACGTTGGTCAGTATGATGTGTCTGTTACAAAAATATTTTAGTATGATAAATCAAGAAGAACTAGGACAGTTTAATAATATTTCACTTGAAAAACATTTACCCCTATTTTATATGCCTTTTCTTCTAGAGCATATAAGGAATGATTTGTATTTTTTACATATTTCCAATTTATTATATTCGTTGGACATATCGTTACAGCTGGAAACAACACCGACACATTTACAGTCTCAAATTCCGAAGAGTAAGATGGATATCTTAAAACAAAGATAAATTTATCGATATTTAATAATTAAATAAAACATACAAGTAGAGAAATGTTAGAAATTGCGATACTATTTAAAAAATAAACAAAAAGCTTTTCAAGAGAAAGAATGCTGTTAAAATATGAAGATTACATCATTCATTTTTATATGATATAGAAATATATTTTTAAAGAAAAAAATACAAGAGAGACTGTGTCAGCAAGATAATGATACTTGGTAGGTATATCATGCAGATAGTACTGTACATGCAAAGCAATCTATACAATAACCAAACAGAGATACGCAAGAAGGAATTTATAAAGAGGCAGAATTAAGGAAAGAGATAAAGAGTTAGCAAAAGGTCCTTGGAAATATTTATCAATCCGCCAGTGCATATTGATCAGCGTTCCTAATGACTACCTTTGCGAAGAAGCACTGTTGAAAGAGTTTACGTAGCTGATTATAGCACTGGCTATATCACGATTTGTATGCAGCATGTAAAAAGAAATCCCTCCAGTCTTAAGCACATTATATAGGATGTAATTGAAATATTGGGCGCTACTTGGAGGATCATTTCCCAAGACGAAATAGGATCAATAAGTTCTTGGAATTTTTTAATAAATGGCATACGAGAAAAATTGCTTTGAAATGTGGTGACGTCATATCCGGCAGTGCGATTATTGCGTCACAACATTGGGGTTATTGCATCACAACATTTCTTGCAGAACTTATTAGTAGTAATATTTGATGACGAAAATGGCGAACATGCATCTGATATATGGACTCGCTGGGAATAATCGTGTTGAAGCACGATGACAGTACGCAGAGAGTTTTCCACAACAATCACCCCCAATAAAAAAACATTTTAACGTTTGGATCAATATCTGATCTTCATGATCGCTGTAGGTCACCATCGGTACGAACAACTGCATTAGAAAAAAACCATGCTGCAGCGCTTCGAGGAACATGTTGGAGACAGTTAAAGAAGATATCATCACTTGACAATCTGGAACGTTCTAAAAATAAACTTGCTGTATCCTTACTATCTTCCGGATATGACGTCTTCATACTCACATTTTTCTCGATACGTATGCTGTCTATAAAAAATTTCCAAGAATATTTTCGACCTTATTTTGACCTTAGGAAACGATCCTCCATATAGCGTCCAACATTTAATTTACAAAGAAGAACTCAAGAATGTTCGATGAGGGTTTTATCCTATGCAACCCTCAGATGTTTAAATTATTGATGAAAAAGAGGAAAAAAATTCCACAGGTTGGATTCGAATCGGAACCTTCAGACTAGGTATCTGCTCTACCAAGCCCAAAGGGCATATAAGTAGGCCAAGAACGAATCCAGGCTGTGGAATTTAATTTCCTATTTTTCATCAATAATTTAATTTACATCCTGCTTACTGGTCGTCATGCGTAATTCCCAGCCATGAATTGCGAATAGCGTCGATATTTTTAACGATCCTTGTCTTCAGCTTTTTAATTAGTTTGAGTTTCTGTCCTAATTCTAATTTTTATTTATAATTTTCTTAGTTTGTTTGTTTGCCTTAACTCCGTTTAATAGTTTCTGTCTTATTTATTTACTTAGTTATTCACTAGTTATTTTAATTGTGTTTCACCATTAACCCCGTTTTTGGGCTTTTGCCCGTTGGGGGACAACATGGGTCTTAACCCTCCAGTTTTTCTGGTTGGTTATTCTCTGTTGTTGTTACAATTGGTCATGACCCTAACCCCATGAGAAACATTATAATTTTTTTTTAATTTAAAATTTATTTAAAATTTATTTAAAATTCTATACAATTCATATAATCCCGAAATCCCGAAATCCCAAAACCTACTTATAATAATAATAATAATTATAACAACAACAGAGAATAACCAACCAGATAAACTGGAGGGTTAAGACCCATGTTGTCCCCCAACGGGCGGGTTAGGGTCATAACCCCGACAGCCACAATCCCGACACCAGAATCCCGACAGCCACAATCCCGACAGGCCACAATCCCGACAAGCCACGCATTTCCGACAGATTACAATCTATTATCCCGACAAAGCAGAATCCCATTTATTTCTATGTTTCATGGGAGTGCTCTTGTATGCGATGTTAGACTGTACCATTTTTTTTTCAGTAATTCTTTACCATTTTCAGAATACTTTCTTGCAAGCGGAGCGGGGTACATCAAGACGATGTTTAAAAGGTAGCGGAGCCAAAGAAAATGTACATGACAAAATGGCAGAGAAGTAATTCCGACTTTATTCAGAAGAAAAGAACAAGAAAAAGGATGGTCACACTTACCATTCTGTTCAGAGGTGCAGGGCGACGTAAACATGGCTTCGAAGCGGCTGCGAAATACATTGAAAAAGAAGGCGTCATAGGTGAAGTTGGTTAGATGCTGGGATCCCAGGAGATTATATGCCACGGAGAGGTACCTCTGCCGTCGCGAAGCTACGGCGATAGAATGGAACGCAAGATGGCGGAACTCTCGATGTTGGAACGAGGATTGAATGCCCTACGACAGAGTAGGAGCAGCATGACAGAATAGGAGGGCAACTGCGACATCGACGAAATTGGACGCAGTTGACAAATTAAAGCAGTAGACAGTCTTGAAAAGGACGACCCTTGCAGCGAGGACATATCAAGAGAGATAACAATAACGGGAAAAAAAACTTTCCTCAGGGCAAGAGATCCATGGCAACGCTGACAATAATATATTGTTTAAAGCAAAATAGCGAAGATAGTCCATCAATGGTCGGATTACTCCGTCTCTAAATACTGCCATAAGTCTTCTTTCTCTGTCGAGTACAGCTCTGTTCGGAGTAGGACATGGCTGACCACGAAAAATACTTTCCACTTTTTAATCTACTCGTTGTTGTTCTTTTTGAAGCTCTTGTATAATTTTGAAAAGACCAACATGACTGCGGCCAAGCAATGTCTCCCATCTCCTGTGCCAGGCTTCTACGGCATTCTGAGTACGAGGAATGCCGAGCCCAATGGAATCTGCGACACTCCACAGTGTCGGGATAATAGATTGTAACCGGTCGGGAATACGTGGCTTGTCGGGATTTTGGCCTGTCGGGATTTTGGCTTGTCGGGATTTTGGCCTGTCGGGATTTTGGCTTGTCGGGATTGTGGCTGTCGGGATTATGGCCCGCACCCGATTCTCATTAATCCGTTTTGGGCAGTTTGCCTGTTAGGGGACAAGTGGGAGCTTTCCCTCCGGATTATCTGGTGGGTATTTCTCCTATTGTTGTTACAATTACAATTAAATTAAAATTATTATTATTATTTTTAATTATTTTTAATACATGAGCACACCAAACGCCTGCATTCTTATATTAATAATAATAACAACTAAGAGCATTTCCTTCTTGATATCGCTTTGAAGTGAAGAACACAGGATGCAAATTAGATTATTCACAGACTTCGTAAAGACTCCAACATTCGTTTGTTTAGTCCAGTCAGAATGAAGACATAGAATATCTGCCTGGGAACAATATTGCAAAAAGTAGTCGAGTGTCTGACGATGATGTGATCACAGATCAAACTCATTTCATAAAAAAAAGCATGCCTTTCAACATCTCGAAAATAAATTCGTATAAATAACATCGATTAGAAATATACAAGAGTTTCGAAAGTAATGGGCATTATTTCAGAAATAAATTCCCCATATGAAAACAACGTAAAATCTTTTATTACAGCATGATTTCCGAGTTATGAAAACAATAATATTCACTTTTGAGTCATTCTACGTCAAATCGAACAAAATCGGGTGATAATTGACCTTAGGGTTCTCCGATTTTTCTCAAAATTTATCAGTGTATTCTAGTGGATAAAATATGAGGCATGCATAGTTTCGTTTGCCAGAAAAAATATATTTTAGTTATAATTAATTATCAAAATTATCAAAATTTCGCTTATCTCATCATATAAAACGAAGCATATTTCTATACTCTGTCCAACGAAAGAAAAACTGGGCGTGTCCTGTTATATTTCCAATTTCAATTGTTAGCGATTGTTAATTTAACAACAATGTCTAACAATTGGGATAGGAAATTTAATTAGACACGCCCAGTTTTTCTTTCGTTGGACAGAGTATAGTTATAGTCGTCGTAGGGAATTGTCGTCTATGTCAAATTGAATCTAAAATGAATCACTTTTTTTTCTTTAATTTATTTAAGGAGTTCAAAATAAAATATGCATTTTAATTTTATATAAAATCATATTAACATGAAACCGATGCTATAAAATTATTCAAAAATATAGAGTTTAATTGCTTCATATCCAGTGCATAACACTACGAATGGAATTCCAAGTAGTTCAATCAGTATTAAATTATTTATGAGGTCAGGTGCGCTGCTTTGATGTATGAGCCGGAATACAACAATGGCTCAAGCGACGTCCTTGAAGCGACGACCACGTCATGAGCAGTTAACACCATTTGACATTTATTTTCTATACTTCTTAAAGAAATTCCACTTTGAAATTTGCGTGGCCATTAGAACAAACATCAAGAAATGTGCTAGTATTTTTTTTTTTACAGACTTGTAATATGTAGTTTTAACTTACTATTTTCAAAATATATAATGTTAAAATCGTGTTAAATTAATTTTTCTCTTCTCTAATATCAATTATATCTTCTCTAATATCAATTAAAATATACCTGGTGATCCAAAAGTGTTACATTTTTTTACATTTTTTCATGAAACTTTGTATAACAATTCTTCGATAACAATTTGTGTTTTAAGATACATCGGTTACGGATTCAATGTGTTCGCCTTCTCTGGCAACACAAATTGCTGCTCTACGGCACATATGTACCATAATGTCATAATAAGTCTGAATTGGTATAGCGGCAATTGCATCGTGAATCTTCTGCTCCAGCTCTACCAGAGTTCCGCACTTTTCACGATACACCACCTCCTTTAGATATCCCCAAAGTCAGAAATCCAATGGTGTCAGATCAGGTGACTTGGCTGGCCACTCACACAATGTGCTACGCCACCCAATCAAACCGTTAGGGAACATTTGGTTCAACATGTTTCGGGTTACCAACGCAACATGTCCACACCTGCAAAGCACGTGCCTGTGAATATCGCACGTTGTTTTGCTAAAGAATTCGTTACGGCGAAACAATTATTAGTTTCATGAAAAAATGTAACACACTTTTGGATCACCCGGTATAGTTTAAAACCTCACATTTTAAGCTTTAACATAAGCTATGAATTATTCTGTACGACGTAGAGTTTAAGAGAAACATGTGTTTATAGAATATTTTAACCGGCTAATATCTGTAAATTTGACTGCGAATATTTTTGTAAGAAATTATGTTAAATGAAAATTAACACCCTAGGGTTACTTATTTTGATATAGGGAATGTATTAAAAAGTTTGAACCTTTTATAAAAATGTAGTGTTTTTAGTTGTTTCATTTCACGTAAAATGACTCTTATATGAGCTTTTTTTTCATCCCACACGTGTTTACAGGCGGTGAATACCTACAAATGTAATTCCATCCAACTATCTGTGAACAAAGGGCTCATGCCCTCTGGTGATACATGGTGTCAAGTAAATTATATGATCAATAGGACTCCGGGAGGAATCCAAAAAAGCAAAGGGGACCTCTGTGCTTTTGGACACGGATAGCGACACTGACTTTGTATTGTTCGACATGTACACAAATTAAGAGCACTTCATGTGTATATGATAAGGTAAGGGGCATGCCGTGCAGGCTTGTCATTTTTACCAAAACACCACAACAATGTCCAGATCGGAAGATATTTGAACGTATTCATCGCCACTTCTGTGAACATGGGAAAATTCCACCTCATGCTATCGAAAGGGGACGATCAAGATCTACAACTTCAGTTTTATAGGAGATTTTGGATACGCGTGCGCATTTAGAGAAATGTAAAAATCATGCATTCCCAGATTCATATCGTAATAAACGCTTTCTGTTATCTACGTATAAAGAGTTCATTTTTAAAATAATGCTCACTATATTTGAAACGCCCTGTGTTTTCTAATTTTCAAAAAAATGCTTTTCCAACCATTCCCTAGTAAAGTTCCTAAGAGTTTCCAAAAGTGAACATTTTTTAAAGATCCCTTTTAAGAATCACGAAATCTGATGGTTAACAATCGTCCGTTTAGAATTTAGATTACATTCTGCTTAGAATACAAAGTTACATTCTGGAGCCGAAGAGAGTTTTATGCAATTAGAACCATTTTCTGTTAATTGTGTAACGATCTAAGTTAGGAGGTCATGTGTTAAGAGATAGTAGAAAGCATGAGTTTTTTTAATTGTTTTATTTGTCTAGATCTCGGCAGCAATTTCTTGGCACAAGTATTGTGTATGAATAATATTCAACTGATGATATTTTTACAGTTCTGAGAAATTATAATAGAGTTTAACGGTATTTATATTAATATCTGCAGATTTATAGGAACTTTGGCTTTGCAAATGTTCCAGAAAGGGTAACGTTTGCCATCCAAGAACCATTTTTATTTTATCCACTGAAACCATGCAATATAACAAAAAAAAACGTCGTTATTTACAGAGAAGTGCTTGTACTAATCCAAAATACAAACCTTAAATAGTTTTTAACCACCCCCACTGACTGATAGATGGAGACGCCGAAACCAGTGATGGAGATGATGATCCAAAGCAGTTTCCAATAAATTTTCTTGTTGTTACTGATTAAATTAATCGAGGGGATCGTTGAACATTCGGAAAAGTTAGCAATAATAACACGAACACCATTCTCAAAGATAAAGGAGAATAAACAAATTTAAGAAAAACGCTGAGTAGATATAATTTTCTTGTATTACGTAATTAATAATTAAAATGAAATAAGTACTTGTCATTATACAGGGTGAGTCAAAGGTCTATACCCCCCTTCTATCTTGGATACAAATGTAGTTATGCAAATTCCAATAAAGGGGAGTGAATAGAAAGTTAACGGCGCTCTTTCTCATGGTGGCATTTACAGTGTTGTCAACATACAAATTAGGACATATATAAATCGATCAACTAAACCGTAGGAGATACACACAAAAAAATTACAAACTCGTTCAGCATCAAGTCAGCAGCAAAACAAAAAAAAATTCAAAATCCGATGAACGGATCACCCAAAAATCTCATTGCAATCGCTGCAATTGGACAATTGGCTGTTGTATTAATTCTTTACAGTCAACCCAGAAGGCGTTCAGTGTGACGTCTACCTCCACCATAACATAATTCTGTATGGCAATTCAACGATGCCATTACATTTGCAAATGTGACTTGTGTTATTGCCCTGCATGCTTCCTGAATTCGTTGTTGCAGATCCTGTTGTCAGGTGGATGCTGTGGCATAAACTTTGTCCTTGACGTAGCCCCACAAGAAAAAGTCAAGCGGCGTCAGATGCAGGAGCGTGGTGGCCAATGAACTAGTCCTCCTTGGCTAATTCATCGATCCAGAAACACCTCCTGCTGAAATTGGCAACTCCAAAAATATCTTTTAGTGAAAAGAAGGGGTGAAATGGGCTTTTATCTAGATTTGATTTTAGTCCTCTTTGGATTGTTAGATCCGGTTTGATGAAGAAACAGGAAAAATGTAAAATTAATCCGTAATGTGCTGGTGCTCCATCGTGCTGATAAGAAGCTAGTGGCAAAGTATCAACAAAATCCATCACTATAATAATGAGAATCTCATTCTTGTAGCATTCTGCTGTGAGAATTCCTTCATAAAAGTATGGTTCTACAATGGAGCCATTGTACAACCCACACCACACATTTATCCTCCAGCTCACTTGATGTGCTGCTTCTCGCAGCCATCGAAGATTCTCTTCTGCCAATTAATGAAGATTGTGCCTGTTGACAATTCCTTCCCAGAAAAACTGGACTTCATCAACAAAGTTCGGGTTATCACCAAGGCGACAAGAAACCATTTGCAAAAGGTGGTGCAATTGCTCCTAACTTTCATAGACTCAATGATCTATCGCTCAATTTTTCCATGATTTATTTATATTTTTTGCACTAGCCAAGGTCTATAAAAGATCTTTTATAGACCTTGGCACAAGCTTATAGTGATCATGGCGGCAGCCGAAACAATTGTCTTGTGAAATTCCATCATTAAAAATGTATATTAATATTGCCAAGTCCTTATTTTATTTTAATTTTAGTTACATTTTTGAGAAAAAAATTGAATTAAGAACGAGTGTGAGTTAAAGCAGTTACTTCTTCACTTTCATTTCTTTTATCCATTTCTAGAAAAATAATTTCCTTTCCAAATTTCTTTATGGGAGAGGAGATGCTTTAATCTGTAATAATATTAACCATTAAACTTTATTGATAGATGTAAAGTAAACCATATGCACAAAAATATAAAACCAAGTGCTCTTAAAAAAAAAAGAAATTTAATTTGCAGTAAACATTATAATTGGAAATGTAAAGGCCTGATGATGGTTCATATACTGAAACGCATAATCGACATGTATTATGTGAATCTAAATACTTCAAATTTATTTTTTGTATTATTATATACCGTGTCATTTTACTCAGTGGTTAGTCTCTACACAAAGTTTTCAAACTTACAGATTTATTTTAATAGATTAGTTCGTTTCCCGTGAAATGAAAACAAAGCTATTGTTTATTGTAAAGAGCGGACAAATATCTTTGTGGGTAGATGCTTTTCTCTCTTCAGTTCCATTAAGTCTTACTTATTAGGAGCTTTAGCAAAAAACTGTCGTATATCTTCTAATAGACGCCTAGTCTCCAATTGTCGTCGGTCTCTAATAAACACCGGGGTTTCAAAATTAAGATTGCTAAATAAATCGGTCTATAATAAACGCCGGGGACTCTCCTACACGTGGCTGTTAACGTGAGTAGTATGACCACCCTTTTGGGTACCAAGATGACCTTTGACCCCATGGATCTGGGTACCAAGATAGCGGCAGACTGGCCACGCCCACCACACCCACGCCTCAGGTGGTGGTACCCCAATTGGCACCCACGTGACCGACCCTTTATCAGCAGAGATAAGATGAAAAGATAAGACCAGCGGGTCACCCCCCTCCGCCCGCCATTTTGGTTGCCATGGCAACGGGGCCGCCATTTTGGATGAAAAGATAAGACCAGTGGGTCGCCCCCTCTACCTGCCTTTTTGAGCAAGGGCAGCCATTTCTGTTTTTCTTATAATTTCTTATAATTTTTTATGAATAATAATCCTTTATTAAATACTGATGAAAAGATAAGAAAGATGAAAAGATAAGAAAAAGGAAAGAGAGAAAGAAGAAGAAACAGAAAAGAAAGAGAGAGAGAGAAGGAAAGAAAGAAAGAAAGAGAGAGAGAGAGAGAGAAAGAAGAGAGGACAGTGGAAAGAGAGGAAAGAAGAAGTAGAAGGAGAAGTGGTTTTTTTGGGGTACACTGCCTCTCCCTCCCACCCTATGCTTGGTGTCGGTGGCCCTGAACCGCCTGTTATGTCACCAGCATAGGGTGGAAGGGAGAGGCAGCGTACCCCCAAAAACCGCTTCTACTTCTTCTTTCCCTTTCCTCTCTTTCCACTGTCCTTACTTCTTTATCTCTTTTTCTTTCCTTCTCTCTCTCTCTCTCTCTTCGGTTTCTTCTTCATTTTCTCTTTCCCTTTTCATATCTTTTCATCTTTCTTATATTTTTATGAGTATTTTAATAAAGAATTATTATTCATAAAAATTATCAGAAATTATAAGAAAACAGAAATGGCTGCCCTTGCTCAAAATGGCAGATGAAGGGAGCGACTGGCTAGTGTTATCTTATCTTTTCATCTTATCTCTGCTGATAAAAGGGTCACGTGGGTGCCAATTGGGATACCACCGCCTGAGGCATGGGCGTGGTGGGCGTGATCAGTTCGCCGCCATCTTGGTAACCAAAAGGCTGGTCTTACTACTCACGTGAGCCGCTTTTGGGGTTCACTTATACACGGGCTAGCGGGGATTCCCAGCACACTTCTTTGAGTTTCGATATCATACGCACTCTGCTATTCAGCCCTTAATTCTCAGGGCATCCTGCTCGTAAGGACTGTTTAAAAAAAGATTACCATATGTACACTACCATTTTCTGTTTAAAAAAAGACATGCCTCCAAAGCAGTCATATTGTGTGGCGTTTAAAATAAACGCCGGTCTCTAATAAACGCCTGGTTAGTGATTCAGTTGAAAAAATAGACGCCGCGGGCTACTATTGTAAGATATACGGTATTTATAAGAATGCACATTTGGTTTGTACGTTTATTCGGCCGACCGTCCGTCCGTCGTTTGCACGAAAACTTGAAAACGGATTAACTTTTTCATGTTCTGTTTTCAGAAATATGACCATCAAGGTCTTAGCTCAGCTGTATCAACTTTTCAGGATTTTTCGTGTACCCCTTCAAGTTGAATACACATGCTAAAACAGTGACCGTAAAGAATACCAAGATAACGGCATGTCATATAACAATCGATTCGTCAAGGATGAATGCACTGTTACTTTCAGTTTATCTTTTAAGCATTGCTGACGTGAGCATGCGGACGCGACGATCGCTTTGTAGAGGCACATCATATGTACATTTGTTATTGTATTTCTGCTTCACAGCTAAAGCTCCTTCTTGGAATGTTTAAAGATTTTATTTGTATATTAATCTTAACATATACAGTCGAACCCACATATAACGAACTCGGTTATAGCGAAGTTAATTGAAACCCCCAACTACAGGTTCATTGAAACTATACAAATTTTCTACGGTTATAAAGAAATTTGATATAACGAAAATACGTATATAAAGAATAATTTCATGGGCTTTTACACCTATATTGTTTGGATATAGCGAAATTTTGAAAAATCAACATTTTTTTGTGTTTAAATTTGGCATTGGAGGAGCAGAGAGTGACGAATGCAGTAGTAGAGAAACAGGAAACGCTTGTTATTGTCTAACAAAAGCCGAATTGCACATGTAGAAAATGTTTAGATCTCGACACCAAAATTAAGATCATGAAGAAAGTAGAAATTGGAAGGAGAAAAAGTGACATACTATGTTTGGTTATTCAAAACATTGAAGAATCGCATAGTTGAGCATTTTTTCTTTTCGGATTTAAAGAAATCTACTTTAAATAAAAATAAATTCGCTATATTTACTGTACGTTCATAAAGAAATACGGTTATAACGAACAAAATTGCGGACATTAAAAAAAAGTCGTTATAAGTACGTTTGGCTGTAATCATCATAAATTCTAGAATCATTATGTATTTATTACTGAATTTTATTCAATTAAAGCGTAAATTTAAAAATATGCAGATGCTACTTACTAAACTCAATTAGTTCTCCTCCAAAAGAAAAAAAATAATTCTTTAAAAAAGATGCTACTTAGATTTTTTTTCTCTTTATATTAGGATACATTTGTGATACTTCTATTCATGAGATAAGCGAATTCATTTATGAACTAACCTTCCCCAAAACAGACTAGCGAATGTTTATGATATTGGCGCATCATTAAAGCCGTCAAGTTTGCTTGATCACTTCCTGGTAAACATCACATTGGAGAGATGGCATTTACGTAATTAATTTTTCTGCTCATTTGTAAAAAGTTTCAGAACTTTTTTTACATAAAAATTCCCGCTAATTAATTAGAATTAAAAAAATATTGAAATTCACAAGGAAATGTTGAATAATGCAATTAAAATATTTATCTATTCACTTCATTTTATTAGAGATGTAATTTAAGTTAGCTAAGGAACAATAGTAATCGATAGAATTCAGCTATGAAACGTACACATACTCTTATCGAATGTTTTGCTGAGAAATTAATTAATCAGTGTTTAAAAAGTTAATATTTGTAAACGATAAGATCTTAAATATTTAGAAATAAATCTCTGGGGCTGTGGTTACTTACAGTTGGAAGAACTAGGAGATAAAACATCCACTTGACCACAAAAAGTTGACATCTATTAGCCACCTTACGATCGAAATGTACATCTATGCCAATAAATGTCAACTTTTTGCGGTCAAGTCTTGTCTCCTAATTCTTCCAACGATAAGAACTTAATTTATTCTTCGTTTCTCTATTGTCAGCGAAATAGTGTTATTGATTTTACAAGAGGATATTAACTTTTAAAAGAAATATAAATCATAACTATTACAAGAAAGGCATATTCATTTTACTTAAATCATTTATCTCTGAAAATCATTACATTAATTATAGTAAATTAAATGATATTAATGCCTGAATTTAAAAAAATAAATAGAAAATACTGTTTTGTTTATTTACATAGCTCAGTTTTCTTTTTCTTCTCCTACAAACTCAAGAGTCGATTTTCTCTACAGAACTTTGGTATTGCTCTATGAATAGGATGAAATTTATGATAATGATTGTATGTGCAAAGAGAATAAATTATGAATCCTCCACATGAAACCAACTGGTAAATGAATATTATAGAACTCATCATAATGGACTTTTAGGAAAATAAAGCTTCATGTTTGCGCGCTTCACATCAAGCAAATATCAATTACAATATTTGGAATTTTAATTATTTCCTGTGCTTAAATGTTAATAATTTAAGATTTTCTTTAAAACAAACGACATATCAGAAAATTAGATTAAAATGTGCAGGAAATATTGAACGAACATTTAAAAAGTATTTTCATTTTAATTTCGTTTACTACAGAAGCTTTAAAATGGAATAATTTAAAGAAATGGTAACATCAAGATTAGCAAAGTTTGTAATTACTGGTATTTTCTCTTTAAAGTGATTATTGCAGTCAACCTTTCTAAAACGCGATATTCTCACAACGCGACTTCCATATAACAGAATATAAATTGCGACAGTCCTGGTATAACGACTTCCTTATAATTATATAATCTGGTTTCTATGTTAATTACAGTGCTGGACAGAATTATCAACTCATATGAATTTTGAACCAAACTTTACTAAAAACAAGAAGATCTACATCAGCTTTTTACATATCATTTTTCAAACATAAACTTACCACTTTGCTGATTGTCATTCGTATATTTTGAAAATTTTGTGAACAACGACAATAAATTCATAATTTCACTTGGACAAAATTATAAACTCACCCTTAAAAAACAGAAGCATGGCGATTTTTTTTCACACGTTACTTTGTTGATCCTCCATTGTTTCTTATGACTTCAAACATCCTGTTTGGTATCGAATCGACAAGTTTAGGCAAGTAATCAATGGTGATAGATTCCCATCCTCCCATGATGGCGGTGGTGAGCACTTGAGTTGTTTGGAATTGCTGAATGATCTTTATAAACATGACGTGCTAGTTGTCCCCATACATTCTCAATTGGCTTGAGATCTGGGGTGCGTGATGGCCAACATAAAACATTTATCTGCTGCTCTTGAAACCATTTTTTTCAAAAGGTTGGAGCGATGGCATGAAGCATTATCTTGCTGGATGGACTAGTTATCTCCACCAAGAATTTCACCGTAGCTTGAAATTTGACTTTCCAGCAGCACTTTGTATCTCGCAGAGTCCATGCGTCCATTGATCACTACCATATAACTTTTACCCTGAGCAGAAAACCTTCCCCAAACCATTACTGAGCCACACACAATTTGACGACTCAGTTTAAGCTGTTCATCTTGTCTGATGTTATGCCAATAATAACCCATCCATCGGGACCATCAAGGTTGAATTTGTTTTCATCAGAGCACACCACAGTGTACCACTCGTAAGACCATGACATTTTTTCTCTACAAGATTTCAATCTAGCATTTTTGTGATCTTGATTTAGGGGTGGTAAAAATTTTTTGTAGACAATGTTTGGAGATTGTTGCAGAAACCGTGCAACAGTGCGCCGAGAGCAGTCAAGTGAAAGTACATCTACAATGCGTCCAGCAGAAAGATTGCTTCCAGTTGCCAGTCGTCGAATATGAGATTCATCTCCAGAGCTTAAGATTTTTTCCTTCGTGTCCGTTTCTTCGCTTTCCCCGTTGTAATACACTTTTGACAGCACAATGGGATTGGTTAAGATGAGCTGCAATTTTCCTTTAGGACATTTCACATCCATGCAACATCCATACTGTCCTAATCTCGGTCTCACCAAGCTCGGTTCTTCGTGGCATTGTTTTGCACAGTATATATCTTCAGCAGACACTTTCTTACAATAAAGTGACTGCAAATACAACCTTTTTGCAATTTGCATATGATAAAAATACACGGGAGAACACATTTTTAAGGGTGAGTTTATAATTTTGTCCAAATGGAATTATGAGTTTATTGTCGTTGTTCACAAAATTTTCAAAATATACGAATGACAATCAGCAAAGTTGTAAATTTATGTTTGAAAAATGACATGTAAAAAGCTAATGTACATCTTTTTATTTTTAGTAAAGTTTGGTTCAAAATTCATGTGAGTTTATAATTCTGTCCAGCATTGTAATTACCTTATTAATGATACAGCTTAATTAGATTAATTGTAAGCAGTCTCCCTATTACACTTTTGCGGTCCCCTGTTTGAAATCCCCTGTTTTTTTATATGTAAGGTAAGCCGGGGGAAGGTGGATAACCGGGGAAGGTGGAGGACGCTAAGCTGTTACCGCCAAAAAAATTTTTTAAATTGGTTTTCGCTCATTTCCTGTAGACGATAATTTTTGTTCTTTGGTTATTTCCGTTTCTATCGATTCGAAAGTAGCGTGGTCGCGATCAACGGGAAGAAAAAAATTTTTCTGCAAGCAGTAGCATCCAGCTTGGTGAGTAAAATCCCCACCATCTAAGACACGATAAAAGTCATTCTGATCTACAAATTTGAATAACGATTGTAAAAATGTAGGTTTTTGGTTGGTGAAGGTGTTAAGTAAAGGCTATTGAATGAAGGCATAGCCTAACTGATCGGCCATTAGCAATCTATTTTACAGCATGATTTGTTAAACCTAGGTTCTGGGGGAAGCTGGATTGATAGGTGCGGGATAATTTTTCTAAAGCCTGGGAAAGAGCAGCAAGCATTAAAATGCTGCCTCAGGCTTTAGAGCAACAGGGATCTACCCCATCGATAAAAATGCCATTGGTGATGAAAAATTATCCAGAGATCAACAGAGCAGTGACTCTTTAGACCAAAATTTGATTGAAGCAGCACCCACGATCACTGCAATTCCACAAAAGGAAACTCCATCCTGCAATATAAGCTTGGCCATACCTTCACCTGTGAAATCTAACTCCAAACGTAGGACTGGAAGACTAAAATAAGCTGCTGCTGGAACATCACCCGTGTATTTGGAAACTCTCCATTCCAACAAGCGCAAAAAAGACCCAAGACAGCAGAAATGCCCAAATTATACGCCTAGCACCAAAAAGCAGAAAACAAATGAAGGCGCTAATTGTGGATTTTGTAGAAAAAACTTTTATGCACCTGCAAGTTCCAAATTTCGAAACTGGATTCAGTGCGGACACTGTGGAACTTGGTTCCATGAAAATTGCGTTGGAACCGAAGGAAAACTCGGCTTTTTATGTGGAAAATTTTCTAATTAAAAAATTAGCTTGTTTTTATTATATCTTGAATTAAAATGTTTTGATTTTATCTCAATTTGGTGCATTATTAATACTATAGACATTTATCCGTCTTCCCCCGGTGCCCAGGGGTAAGGTGGATTGATGAAGTCATTGATAAACTTCAAGTTCTATCAAACTTAATACTGATCTTTCATTTTGATAATTCTTAAGCATGTTGCTCTTGGTCAATCATATATTTTAAAATAAAATTTAATTTCTTCCACTTACAATTTTTTTTTTAATTGTCAATTTGGCTTGAACTTATCCACCTTACCCCGACTTACCTTACGTGCACGGCAATTTTTCTGTTTCTCTGATCAAGGAATTCTGTAAATTCAGAAACCATGCAGATGGCACAAGCAGCTCGACAATATTATGGGCTCTCGCGTGTTCTCTTGACTTTTATCCAAATACGTTGCAAAACAGCTTACATAACGCGGTTTCCATATAACGCTGTACGAATGACTGTAAATTAAGCCAGGTATGTTGGTGCAAACAAGGTGCTTCATTTTTATGCTTACACAAGCATACGTATAATCCAGTTCAACTGAATATAAATTAAATCATTACAAAAAGTGCGAAAAGTTACATTTAATCATTCGTTCAATTAATTATATGGAAAATAATTAATGGAGTTTGCGCCATATTCGAACCCTACCATCATCTTGCACCAACTTCAGTCGTGATACATCGGACAAACTATGTGTTTCCGGTCATCTAAGGTCCAATCATTATATTCTAACGAGTCCAGCGAGGTGAAGCCTCCGATAGCCTGCTGTGCGTAAAGTATTTAATTGTTTATTTATTTGTTAGTTATTGGCTGGTGCCCGCGATTTCTGATGATGATTGACGAAACTTAGTGTGTTTTGAACCCTTGAGTAGTCTAGAATCTTCCAGAGCCGACCTTCCTAGAAATTACTGAAAACCAAATTGAATTTTTATAAAATGTTTGAATTTGTAAAATGATTTACTCTTTAATTCCTTCTTTTCTTTATTTCGGAGAATTTCGAAGTGAATTTCAAAGTTCTTATAAAAATATTATAAATGTTAGTTTTATTTCAGTCAAACAAGAAAAGAGCTAAACTATTTTATTATCAAAACGATCTCATTAATGCTATTTTTGTTTAGAAATGAATTACATATTCAAATTAATTTATTGAGATTGAATTCATGAAGTCGGCCGTTCTGTTGGTTTTGATTTTGACTTTAGATTTGGGTAGAGCATAAAAACGTAAGTAAAAGTTATAATAGGCACACATGTCTTATCTATTCAGGAATATGGCCTAAATGACAGTAAAAGTTGATGACATGTATGACCACGGATCATTCGCAACCTCATCAAACTTAAACACAATAAGCACAACCTGTTCTAATCTTCTAATCTAGATATTACCGAGTGTTATGTTTATATTTTTCGTAAATATAATTTAAAACTTATCATTTCTTTGATCGCGCTAAGTTATAAAAAATAGAAAACAGTAAGGTAACTAAGTCTTTAAATAAAATTTAAGTACTTCAAATTTACCATACCTTAAAAAAGACTCTTTCTGTATGAAAACCAAGATTTATTAATGTCAGGTGCAAATATATTCCTTGAAATTTATTTAAGGAAATCAGTGATTTTTTTTTCAAACTAATTACGAGAGCAGATGAATTGGCCACGTTAAGCAACCCAATTTCCGTATCTAGCCGATACGAGTATGACTTGGAGAGCAGGATCTTCCATCTGCAAATTAACGATTATGACCGTGTATAACAAAATCGAGATAAAGCAAAGGTTTTCTGGGAGCTCCCTTATTCCTCCGTATTAATCATGTGAATAACATTTATTGGACTTTTCGGTTTGAATGAGGATGAAAACCGAAATCAAATTTGTATGTGGCGAACTTATAGAAGACTGGAAGAAGGTAGTCGCCGTTGCTGGTAGCAAAAACCTAAAAGTGTTAATCGTTTCAGTTTCTTTTTTAAATTGATATAATTCAGTTTGAATTAATTTGATATAATACACGTTTGATTGACCTTTAATAAATTAAAAGTTAATTGTGAAAAATCAGTGAGATCGTTTCTTCATGTTTGTCCTTCTCTTTATTTCTTCCATTGGAATCGTATTGCTATTAAAAGAGTCTTTTATTAGAGACCATGATATACATTTTGATAGTAATTTTATACAGTTTGTAGCTCATTTAATGAGTTTGGAGCGCTCTTTAATCGTTTATCTCATTTATACGGAGACTTTAATGGACATTCCTATTATCCATTAAAATTCTGAATATATATATATTCTCGTATAACAAAGGCGTAAAAATAAATTACGCATCGGGTAAAGCTGAACTATAAATTTGTGTAAGCAGAGTAAGCGGATATTATACATTGCCGAATTCACACTTTTACAAAGCCTTTAAATTTCAACCTTCCCCGATGTGTAAAAATTCCTCTTTTTTTATCCGACAAGTTATTTAATCTTTAAACCGATGTTTTAATAATAACATTGATATTTTTATAAGTTATCTTAGCTTCCAACGTATGACTTCATTTTAAGATCGAATATAAACTTTTTACTTCCAAGATAGAAAATAACTTTTATAGAGCTCCCCAATTTTTTTCGGACCCTGTGGCCTTCATTTCTTTAATTTTAACTGTTCCATTCTTTTTAATAACTAAGTCTTTAATTAATTTAATCACAGTGCCGCTCTTTTTATTTTTTTAAAATAATTGCTGGTCATTCCAGTCTTTTCACATGTTTTACGTAATATGTGATTTTTTTTATTTTTTATTTAAAAGACGTTAAATGTTTATTATTCCTAAATTAAAACTATAACTTAAGAAAAATTTAGAATGTAATTCCTGATAACTTCAGGATAATTCTCTAATATTCTCTTTGCTTTTAGAGAATTATCCTTTTTGCTTTAATAAATGATAGTCTCTATTCGAAACGTCAGCTTTTCATTTTGATTTATTTATTTTAATTTTTTAATTAATAACTATTATAAGTTAAAACAAGGGTATTAAAAAAACAACTGAATAGCCTAAACAAAATAAGCCTTGTTATTTAATGAGATAAATCAATCAAATTCTCCTTCTTTTATTTGATGACAGTCCTGTTTTTTGCAATCTTATGTTATAGGAAAACCCAAAAGGCACGCTGTCTTTGGTCGGATATCAACCTAATGCTGGGATGACTAGCTGGATTTGGTCGGACATCTAAGAAAGTTGGATACAGAATTAATTGTTAGAAAGGTCATCCTTTTTACCGATAATGCCCCTTGCCATGAGATTGAAACGCCTCTAGGAACATAAAGATCGTTTTTATGCCGCCGAACACATCGTCATCCAAGCAACTAAGGCACTCTATTCTCGCACACAGATTATGCGTAAAATGCTGAGTTGTGACACATCAACGAACCCTTTTGCGAAATCGATTGATTTATTGAAAGCGTCTCATATGCTTTTTCGGGCATGGTTCCTAGTGTCTCCAACAACTATTAAAATTTTGAAGAATTTCTTGATTGTGACAAACACATTGCGTAGTTTGCGAATCAGTGAACGAAAGAAAAGGTGAAACAGTACGATGATCTGTCAATTATATGCCAGTTTTTGGATCAAAACTGTACAGATGCTTTTTATGAACTTTGAAGAGAGTATTGAAAAGTCAACTTAAATTTTTCACAGACTAAGATAACAGATTTTTTCCATTCTTTGACATGTACAATATGCAGTAGTAAGAGCAATCCGGATATAGGAACCATTTCCTCTGTTCCCTATGCGGCTCTTAAAAGCGGAGTCTACTGTATCCGTTTTGACGAACCACTTTATACCTTTCAGTATTGGAAGCTTTTAAGATGAAAGAAAATTGTGCTAACCCATTGTTTTCATTTAAAATTACCCTAAAATAAAGCTAAATACAACAATTGTTATATGATATAATATTAATATTATATGATATGATATAATATTATTAATATTATACTAGAAGCGAACCCACCCGATTGTATAATCGCGAAATAACCCATTGTTAGATTTTTTCTTTGTTGCGACATAGTCCACCGTCGCTGATTTTATATAAATGATGGATCTAAACTCATGATCAGTTATAGCATTATTTTTATTAATTCTTTTTTCAGAAAGGTGAACAAATCCTACCGTGGACGTTCTTGTCTAATTATTGTTCATACCAAGAGAGAAATTTGTAATAAAATGTATTCAGTCATCCTCCTTAGCTTTAAGTGTATTGGGTTGTTTCATAAGTATTGGCAGAATTTGATGGAAAGAAAAAGACACCGGAAAGAAGGAAACGAATATTTTATTAAGTGAAATATCTGCCCTCAGCAGCTATACATTGTGCCCAACATGTTGGCAAGGAAAAAAAATGCCACGGTGACAGAGGTCGGCATTGCAATGTTCTAAAAAACTGGTGACAGCATTAATGACAGCATCTCGATGGGTGAACCGTTTGTCCCGCAAAATGACGGGAAACGACGAAACATGTGAAAATCGGTTGGGGTCAAATCTGGCGAATACGCAGGATGAGGGAGAACTTTCTTAATGCAAAATACCCCAAAGCATCAGTTTTTTGCAGAGTTGCAACAGACATGTGGACCAGCACCATCTTGAAGGAGTATTGGACCTGCACGATTCACCAGTGACGGTTGTTTTGTTCACAACTTCTGATGGCATTCGTCCAGCTGACTGCAGTACATAGCGTTGTTCATCTTTTGTCCCGTGGCAGAAATTCAAATTGTACCACACTTTGGAGGTTCACCACACGGATATGAGAAGTTTGTTTGGATGCAAATCAGCTTTTGGGTTCTGTTTCGGTGTTGCCCCTATATCCAGCCACTGAGCTTTTCGTTTTCTGTTGTTGCAGAGCACTGATTTTTCGTCAATAGTAACGATGGGTGCAGAAAGTGTTAGAGTCTCACGATACTTGACGGTAAAATCATTGGTCTGGCATCGCGGTGCTCCAGAACGTCAATGTCTGCATCGCTACATGTGCAACCACTGGAGAAACCTCTGGACCAGTTCTACCTATTTTATAGGGGGTTGTCGTAGTTCCTGCTGTTATGTTACGCAACGTAGGGCTCATGCAAAGTAGCCTTAAAAAAAGCCTATGTAAGCTAAATTGGCCAGTACTTATGAAACAAAGCAACATTTTCAAGTTCCTATTTAATCCTATATTTAACATCGAGTCGTTCATTTATATATCACTCATGCGATAAACGACTCAGTTCAGAGATTTAGCATTTAATGAAGTTTATATTTAATTTTCTAAACTTGTATGTTATTTTTTTCTAATTAGCGATGAATCTTGCGGAACTGGTACTTGCTGCTTAATAAATATGGTCTTTATGACAGAATGACTAAAGGTAAAAGTGTTCATGTCTTTATTTTGCCAATTAAATCTTATTACAATAAAAACCAATTTTGTACTAAATTTTCAGTTATTTAATTCATTAAAATAAATTACCCAATTATTTAAAGTGGACCATTCCATTCATCGAGATAGCAAATGAACTGGCCTGCGGATCCTAAATACAATAGAATCCTGTTTATACCATTCTTTCATTTAACGTTTTCCCGCATATTACGTATTTTTCCCGTTGGCTCAAGTTTTTCTTCATTGCTATTAATGGCTTTTCTCCCCGTCTATTACATTTTCTCTAAAAGTTTTTCGCTTTTGACGTTATTTTTCGCTTTTGACTAAATCAAAATTTTCAGATGTTCCCCAAATGCATTGTACATTTAAGTATAGTCATGCCTCTTCGATTTAACTTTTTGTCTACTCGGAAAAATCACGCACAGGCTGTGCTAGATACCGAAAGGGTCGCGTGACGACGAACATCTTTAGCGCTTCTTGTTTATTTCAAGAGAAAAAAAATTCTAATCTTTCTGTTTGAAACCACCAAATTTCATTTTAAATTTCAACTTTTCCAACTTCGTCATGAGATAGTTTCTAAGCGCAAGCCATGCTCTTTAACTGCGAAAGCATAGAAAAAGCTCAAGAGTTTCAAAGGAGGAAAGTTGAGTTGCCAAATCCCTTGGGGGTTTAAAACTCTACCCTCCATGTAGGATAAAATGATATATAGAAAACTGTCTCCAAGAAAACTCCTTCCAAATGCAATATACATGTAGGAGAAATGGTCCATATTTTCAGCTTCAACACTCTAAATAGAAAGAAATAAAAAAATATTGAAACAACCCAACGTTATAACTTTGATAAATTATAAAAGTGATGGGTATGATTCCAACCAAATGTAATTCCAAATAGCAAGAGTTTGAATGTATTGAATATTCCAACCAGGATGAGATTCTTTGCCTCTCTCTATTGACCTCTCTAATTTCTTTGTTACACTTATTTAAGGAGGTTAAAACTATAAATTTATATAAATATTAAGCTCTAGTTTTTATAATTAACGTGTATAACTAATTATAATTATTCCTAAAGAAAAAATTATTTTAGAGAAATTAATTTTGACATTTTTTACAATGAAAATAGTACTTGTTGATAAACTATATATAAATATATTTTTACACAGGTTGCATGCTATTGTAGTATATCATTTTAGTAAATATTTTATTTTAAATCGCTATTAAGAATTAAAATGTTTGGGCTAAATCCTCTGTATTTAAGGCCGTCTCTACAATAAGTTAATTTACATGATTAAAATAGATGTTGATCTCTCTTTGAAATACCATTTCAAAATGAATTAAACTTAAGATTATTGAATATTTCTAAATATCCTTGCCTTACATATAGCAATTTATGTTTAGGTGCTAAAGAAATTGATATTGCTACTATACTAGAATATATCAGGGACCAGCGACCGCTTATGATTAAAGTGAGTAAAAAATGATATCTAAATCTTTTTCAAACGCTGACTATAATTAAGGCGTTTTAAGGCGATTAAAATTTACTGTTTACTCTACCTTTATTGTTTATCCAGGATTTTTTTGTTTATTATTTGAGATTAAATTTTACTTTTCACAATTTTATTTCTAGTAATGAAATAAGGTGATTATTTCCAGTGATCATTGCTAAATTGAAAAATGTTTGCATTTGATTTGTTCGAGATAAGATTAAATGAGATAAATAGTTGGATTTTAAGTTCTATTTATTGGATTTTAAACATTTATTTAAAATATGAATACAACATAAAAATGCCAACAATTGTCCATGATAGTTTGCCTGAGATTTATTCAAAATTTTTCTCTTCTTCTGGTGAAATTTTTTTCCATTAAGGAAAAATTATGAGTTAAGTTTTTGTAAATATGTAAAACACATAAACATTGTAATTATTAGGTTGTCGGAAAAGTCATGCCCCATGTTCAGTTTTTCGCCGATAAGGACTGGTCCTTCTACGAACGAGGAATTGTCAAACTCGCAGAAAGATGGCAAAAGATTATCGAACAAAAATAACATATCATTGGTTGATCTTTGATCTTTATATAAATATATAACATTTAAAAAACCATAGAAAAAAACATCATGACTTTTCCGACAACCTACTATTATGTTATGAACAGTAATTAATTTTTTTGTTATCGTTAATTGATTGTGCATATATTTTTTCTAAAATTTGAATTATTGTGGATTGACAAATATGATGGGTGCGATTTGTAATCGATGAGGACTTAACGATTGTGTTCGGAATGCAGTGTGAGTTGTGAGAGATTGAATATAAGAAGATTCTGAATGAGCAACTAGGTAAGGCAGTTTTTATATGTAGAGATGGCGGTTGTCATATGTTGGTGTGATTTGATTGGAGTTTGGCTTATAATCAATTTATTATGTTTAGTTATTGTATAGAGGATAATATCACCGTGCGTATCCAACGTCTGGTGTAACATTTTTGTGTTTCTAATAAAAAAATTGGGGCAATAGTTGGATAGATTATCTAGTTACAGATGTTTAAATGATAAAAAAAATTGCAGTTCTAAAATTGTATTTTTGTAAATTTAAAATTTTATCCCATACCTAAAGGGTACGTGCTGCATGTAGCCAAAGTGTAGTATTAATCTGTCTATGTATTAATTCCAGGGTCAATTCGAATTTGCATTGACAGCAAATTGCTGAAGAAGTGCATGCCATTCTGAAAACTCTCCCCCAATAGTCAACCTCCAACAACACTGAACTTCCCATCAGTCTGTCAGCCCCCCTTCGAGTCATATTCGATGGCCCCTCTCGTCGTGTTCTAGAAGAAAATAAAATAATAATAAAAAAGAAGACAGCAGACTTCTTTTCGTATTCATTCTCAAATATCCTTTGCCCCTCTTCTTCTTACCTACTTTCTTCCCTTCCAATTTCGTAATGAATAGAGCGACATAATTTTCATGTACCATAATGAATCTTTTCATTGAAAATACGTGAAGTCTACGAATTTTTTCCCCAAGTTGAGGAATAAAATAGAAAAAAAATCTTTAAAATTATTCATAATTTTTTAAAAATAAAAATCCATGTGCGATAGAACTAACCTCAATCAAAATTGTATCAAATATGTACTTTGTGTTGAATTCTATTCATTTGTTCCCCGTTGATAAATTCTTTATAATTTTATTTTTATATGTTGAAATTGTATTTGATGTATGTATTTATATATCATTGAAAAATAATTCTATTAATTAAATGCTTTTTTTTATTTGGAAGAAAAGATGAAGTGTTTTTATATGTTTAGATTAGTGAACATTGTTATTTAATTTATTAATATTTAAAGAATTGATTGAACATCTTATTATTTATTATATCAAATTCAACCGCCATTATAAAATGTTTTTTTTTGATTGTTGAAAGAAGGCATTTTATAGTCAATGCTGTTATCAAATTTAATTATTGTGAATTTTAATTTTCAGATTCAAAGATTTAGTCAATGCCACACTCATTGTGTGTTCAAAATGCAACTATTTTGTATGGAAACAAAATATTATTAAAAAAATTATTAATTTCCCCACCTATTTTGAAAAAATGTCTCTTTCAACATAGTTGTGCTTTAATGGTAGTTTTTAAATATTAAGATAAAAATATATAAACAAAGAAAAATGAAAAATAAAATCTACTTAAATGGGTTCATATTCCAAAGAACCAATACAAAGAGTACAGGAATAAAAATATATAAAAACATGGACTATGATGATGTGATTTCCATATATACGGAGATAAATAGAATCTGTTTTGAAATATTGTTATTATAAATATACACATTATATATCAAATAAATTCTCTATCCCTGAAATACAACTGCTTAGAAAAAAGATATGTAACTTGTCTGTTCAAGCTTAAAAATAAATATTCATATCTATTTGAAAACTGCAGCCTTTGGTTTTCTTATCAAATACTTTATTTTAGACAGCAGATTACTGAGAGCAATCCAACATTTTCAACGATCCCCAATCGTATACAGTCTATCAGTTTCGAGTAACCACCCCGAAAGTTTTATGAATGCCCCATATAGCCGGCATCTTCAAGGGTGCCCTTGCATACTTCCCACCTGTTCAAGGGTGGTCGCTCAGAGCAGCCAGCAGTTTTGAGGTTTCAATGCAACAGTTTCAAGAATGCCTGATGAGACTGATCGACAATTTCCAGTATGCCCATCCAGCGTAATCAGCAGATTTGTAGGATAACTACAGCTTTAAGTGTGCCCCCTCAGATTTACCAGCTGTTTCGAAGGTGCATCCCAATAGTGGTCCCTCCTCGGACTGCCCAGCACTTTCGAGGATGTACTCCTACCATTTTAAGGATGTCACTCATGCCTGATTCGGAACCATGATTCCCCTGATCGATTTAAAAAAAAAAAAAAGGACGGGTGATAATCCTTAGACGGGGGAAGTAGAAAATTAAGTCTTAACTGAAAATTAACTCTCTTTTTATTGTTAATCGATCATTACACTTAGGGCTCTCGATATTCAGACGAAGGGATGAAAAAGGAAATATTTCCAAGATTTACTGTGCAATCCAGTCGGCGTCCGGCTGCTGTAGTAAGATTGATATATAGCACATCATGATAGTATAAAAATATCAATCGAAAAAATAACAGAAGGAACCTACCATCGACAAGTGAACACAACAAAGATCTTTTACTTAAATTCAAAGGAAATTACACGGAGCCATCTAATGGTCTGGACATGCCCTTTTTATTTTTTATTTTTTAAGTAGATATTTAAATAACCATAAATGTCAGTCGACGAACCTGAAACCTTAGAACATCTATAAGAATACCCTATTGTTAGAAAATTGACAAATTCTCTTTAATGAAGTTAAAATAAAGTAGATGACAACTTTCTATAGTGCAATCTACGTACATGATTAACTTTAAAAGTGTTGAAAAATTTAATGTTAGAATTTAAAAAAAAATTACATTAAAAATAGGAAATTTATTATAGGAAAAACAGAAAAAAACTGGCATTAAAAAACTAATAATTTTTAATTCAATCTTTCCAAGAAACAACGCGAAATTGTGATTAATGATAGAAGTCATCAACGACGGAGGTCAACTTGATAAAGATATTGCTGTTAAATGATGGTAATAATTAAAAAAAAGAAAAACTTCCAAAGAATTTTCAATAGCAGTTAAGTACAGAATTTCAAAAATTTTCCCCGGTCTATAACAGTGTTTCCCAGTGCGCCGCGAAAGATTTGCTAGTGTATCGCGGGATTTTTCGAAAAAATTTAAAAATTGCTTCAATAAATTAAAGAAGTGTTAAAGCGTTTCGTCCATCTCAAAATTGAAGTGATTTCATTCTTGGAGGCTGGAAAAAAAAATGCCGCGAAAAATTTTAGATCTTTCTAGTGTGGGAAACACTGGTCATAGAAATCATTAAGTAAATAAATATTTTCTGTGAAATATGACCGCTTAGCTCTAATGGCCTTGAAATATGGAACCCTCCTGTGTTTAGATGTTCAAAATTTTACCAACAGATTAGAGGGTCGTAAAACCCATTAAATAAATGAATATATCATTTTTTTTCTATGAAACGTAACCGATAAAGCCATAAAGAATTTTAAAATTTCCCAAGTCTGGAAGTATCTATTGATGAAATATGGCCGATTAATCTAATGGCCCCAAAATATGAGCTCATCTATGTTTATAATTTCAGTATTTTACCAACGATCTATAGAATCATAAAATCCATTAAATAAATAAATAAATTCACTGATACGAAATACGACTGATTAGGCCTAATAGCCGTAAAAAGAGCTTAGAAATGTAAAATTTTCACGCGGTCAACAGAGTCTTTTATTGGTCATAGAAGTCATTAAATAAATTAATATTTAACAATTGCTACAAACGTTAAAGCAGAGACGCGAATTTCCGAGCTCCTCGTCTTGGATATTTTTATTGCGATTTATTTCTCATTCTCTCATGGCAAAATCTCGTTTTTCTCACTGAACCAAAAACAAAATTATAAAAAAAAAAAAAAATTGCCATCAAAATTAGAAAAATTGTTTACTTTTCTCATCCAGATAAATGTAAAACTAGAGCGACCATAGTTGAAAAAAATATTAACATTACTGATATCAAGAGTCTATAAACAAAAAACAACTAAATAAATAAATATCCACTTTTTTTCTATGAAATATAGCAGATAAAATCTAAAATGCCAAAACACGGGCTGGACTAAGCTTATAATTTCGTGAAAATTAACCCACGGTCTGCAAAGGTCTGAATAAAATTCATTAAAATATTAATACTTAATGTTTATTTCCTGAAAGATGGCTGATTATATCTAATAGCCATAAGATATCGAAGTCCATATTTCAAGGCCTTTAGAGCTAATCGGCTTCTCCGATTTTAGAACTTCAAATTTCACCAATGGTCTTATAGAGTCGTAAAAACCATTAAATAAATAAATATTTCACCTTTTTTCTATGAAATATGGCTGATGTAATATGTGGGAGGCACAATAACCAAAGAAGTTAACCCAGTGCCCTCATTAAAACCTAAGTAATCTAAAGGTAGCTGATCTCAACTTAATCCCTCCCCTCCCCCCCCCCCCACGCCGAAAAAATAACAATATTGCACACTCAAATCCTAAGAAAGACCCAGTTTATTTACGGGAAGTCATAAATTACAAAAATGATATTTACTCTTAAATATTGCGATTTAATTACAAGGATTCTGATTCTAGAGTTCAAATATCATAACATCCATGGAATAATCCTCCTTAGGAAATTAAGGAGAGTGTTGTAATCACACTCCTGGAATAAATTGAAATATGTAAATTAAACTTCAAGCGTCTTTTGGGTTTGAAATAGAGCGTCGAATCGAAGATACTATCCATTACGCATACTTCTCAGAACGGTTCGAAGATCTGTATAATGGTCTTAAGATACAGTTTTAGGCTAGTACGACAGATCCGCTGAAGGAAACCCCGCGAGCGATTCGCGTCTTCTCTTGAATGAATTATTTGCCAGAAACACACTTACCCGTTTTCAAGGGAGGGGGGATAGAAGGGCGGACATAAGGATGGAAGGGTTAGTTATAGGGGAATTTTGATGACTGGTCGCCTTCCATTTCATCGTGGGAACATTGCCAAACGACCTTTCGGATCGGTCAACATCTGGTGGCTTGTAGATGGGAACTGATGCATCTCTCTGAAGTTACATGGTACAATGATAGTCAAAACGCATCATCCTCTCCGTATACGTACTGTAAGACAAGAAACTTTTGACGCAAATAAGTTAACTTAATAAACTATAATAACAATGTTTACGTCGCTGGATAAACGCATCCGGTGCATCGAACGAGAACGCGGTTCTCCAGCAGCAGATTCGGACTCCATATGTTCTCCTGTGGATTCATCATGAAAGTCATTTTTTAATTAGCAAACTCATTACAGGCGTAGTTTAAATCCTACGACACTTCTGCTGTACTACGTTAAGTCTACGCGACTTTTCTGTTATCAAAAGTGCATTTCGAACGAGTCCACGACATTTAATCAGTGGAGGGAGATTCCATATTGGCCAGACATGTATCTACTTCACTCCGGGAAAACGACCGTCGTCTATGCTATCTCGAGTCTGCTCAAAAGATATCTTCTTCTAAAAGACTTACTCGTGTCCAACAATACCGTTGAAGCTTCCGAAACTTTATCCGTGCGAGCCGTCATAATTCTTAACCGCGTTTTCCTCTATTTCAAACACTACATGAGCACACGAATAAAGAAAGAGATTTATTTGGAAAACAACTTTCCGTGACGTGCTTTTACAAACTACAAGGAAGTTTGATTAAATTGGGTTAAAAAAAGCTAGTCATAAGATGCAAAATTCTCTGGAGATACACAACAGCAAATAGACCAGGCTTCTCTTAATCCATGAAGGCTTTGGTACAGGCTACGTCGACTAAAACTCAGACGAATACGCATCCTCACTACGGCAAGCACAAACAGATAAACGGCAGGAAAAAGACATCGATAATGGGCGGTCGGAAACTCTGAAAACCGCTAACTACAACGCTCGAGGAGAGACATGTTAACGTCCACGAATCAACCAGATGGGGAAAATAGTACTCCACATCAACTGAAATGGTTACAAACCTGCTACATTGCTTCAAAATTTTCCCATGGTCTTCAGAATCATATATTGGTCAAAATATTAATTAAACATCTATATGTTTTTCTTTTGTGTTCCGGTTGATAATTTCATAGTTAACTTTATTATTTAGGTCTTTGTTAATTCAGTTTTTAACTTTATTTAACCAGTTTTACTTATTTGTCATTCTTATATGTATTTCATTAACCCCGCTTTGGGCCTACTGCCTGTTGGGGGACAACATGGGGGTTTGATCTCTCAGCTGAACATAGCTGTCTGTTCTCTCCCCTGCTGTTGTTACATTATTATTAAATATTTTGCGTTTTTTTCTATCAAATATGGCTTATTAGGTCTAAGGTTTCCCTGGGTTTAGAACTTCAAAACTTCACGAACTGTCTACAGAGTCGTAAAACCATCAAATAAATAAATATTTCACCTTATTTCTTAAGTAGTTTGGGTAATTAGGCCTAATGGATGATAATACGGGCTAGATTGAGCTTAAATATATTTCAAAATCTTCCCACGATCTTCAGAGTCGTCTATTGGTCATAAAATTCATTAAAAATCAATATTTTGTTTTTATAAAAAAAAAATAATGGGTAATTAGGTCTTATTTTGACTCTGCAACGGGTCAGTGAGAAAATGGTATTTTAGTGGTTAGTAACTATATCGAAATAAAAAAAATCTTTAAATAAAATACTGAGGGGGGGGGGGGGGAGAGGAATGCAAAGCAAGAAATAAATCGAAATAAGAATATCCAAGACGAGGAGCTCCGCACTGGCGTCTCGGCTTTAACGTAGTATGTACCAATTTCTCAATTCTTCCCGAGAGATGCAGGGAAGCTCTCACCGAATCTAAGGAAAAAATTAGTTGATTACTTGATATTAAGTAGTTGACGTCGAAAAAAATTCTTCAATTTATTTCATTTAGCGTTGCCAGCATGTTTGAAATGAGCATTCGATAGAAATAATTTCTTATGTAACA